>JAQGBT010006211.1:0-12924 GCA_034698585.1 Disparrhopalites patrizii
AGAGAGAGAGAGAGAAAGAGAGAGAAAGAGAGAGAGAGAGAGCGAGAGAGAGAGAACTCCACTTCACATGGAACTGTGTGAATGTAAGACGCTCTTTTGTACACAGAAATCATGGAGAAAGGGTTAAGGTATACAGAGGAGGATATATTCATTTTTTATATACTATATCTATTTTTGATACTATATACGGGCACATTTTGCCATTTCTCACCGCTCGGGCCCGGTCGGACGAGCGGTGGCGAGACGAGAGCCGGAACGGCCCGAGCTCCATCATAGATAAGAGCATATACAGTATTGTGGCTTGTAATAGCAAATACTCTGGCAATAGCACAAACGAGATATCTGTCATCTCAAAAATTTATATGTATATACATAAATACAAGTCTATATATACACGTGTATTTCTTATACAATTATGCTATTCCTATATACATAAAATATGGGGTGATCTGTGTCCGTGTGACGAAGCAGGCTTTCGCAGGAAACATGCGGAAATAGAGAAAGAGAGAGACGTCAGTAGTTAAGCGGAGACGGGGCGAGACTTACGTAATTAATTTACGGGAAAGGTGACGGTGACTGTTAGACCAGAGATTATTGTCCAAATGATAGAGAGAGAGAGGGAGAAAGAGAGAAAGATATAGAGAAAACGAGAGAAAAAGTGAGAGAGAAAGAGACAGAATGAATGAGAGAAAAAGAGAGAGAGAAAGAGAGAGAGAAAGAGAGAGAGAGAAAGAGAGACAGATAGAGAGAAAGAAAGAGAGAGAGAGAGAGAGAGAGAGAAAGACAGAAAGAATGAGAGAAAAGAGAGGGAGAAAGAATGAGAGAAAAAGAGAGGGAGAAAGACAGGGAGAAAGAGAGAGAGAATGAATGAGAGAAAAAGAGAGGGAGAAAGGGAGAGAGAGAAAGTCACTGATGAAAGCGGACAGAGAAAGTGAGAGAAGTGAACCATACACATAAGTAAAGAGCGAAAGCAAGACGGAAAGAATAAAAACAGGAGAAACAGAGAATATCGGACAAAGCGAGACAAATGTAAAGGAAGAGCAAAAAAAGAATAAGAAAGAGAGACGGTCAAGAAAGAAAGCGAGGAGAAACTGAAAGGAGAGAGAGAGAGAGAGGGAGAGAAAGAGAACAGAGGAAAGAGATACATTAGCGACAAAGTGAAAGAGCGAGAAAGAGTTGAAATGCATATCATGAATGAAATTGGGGAAAATCGAGACGAACAAAAAACAAAATTAAGCAAAAAATAAAGAAGCAACGGGCTTATGGAAAATTTCTGTTTTAATTGCGAACGATGAATTAAATCTTTATAAATACGAACAGTTTTCATTTCAGCTGCCAGCTAACAAGTAACTATATAATAGTGTAATTATACTAGAATAAGAAAGATATCAACTACTCCGGTAAAAAAAAAAACAGAATCGGCATCCATTTCACTTCTTTTCCTTCTTCATGAGTGCATTTGTGGGTTTGATGCAATTTGAATAGCTTCGGTATGCGTACATACACATATATACATATGTACATTATACATGTAGCAATATAAACAGCCGCATGTCACATGGCTCAATCTGAAGTTTTGCGTGGTGATCAAATGTCATTTTATTTCAAACAATAAGATGCAGTCAGCACCGGAAAATTCCGCTTCGGAGATATAAAATTGTTATTTTGAAACGTCCAGGAAAAAAAATTCAACCACACACCAGACAGCGTTTTCAAGGATACGCCTACAACTATATATGCATACATGTGCTAAAGATACGTACAAATATATGTATACATTGGTAAACAGGAATATGTAGGTACATGATTTTCAAAAAAAATGCACGGGAAAGAGCGTCTAGTCATTTTGCATACTGGACAATTTGGATCTCACATCCTATTTTGGATTTACCACATAATGATTTGATGCATATGCATGATTGTGTTTAGCTCCAGGAATAAATGCCGGGTGACCTTTGTACCCAGGACACGTGTTCATTTTTAGGCATAAAATTAGCATGTGAGAAGTGCTTGGAAAAACAATATGCTTATTATTATGCAATTCCCATCTTAAAGCCACTCCAAAAAGCAGAGCATCACTTCCCAACGTCCCACGTTAGAATATAACCCGAGCAGTAAGTGCAACATTTAGGTACGTGAACAATTTGACCTTGCACGGACCTTCATTTATGACCTAGATATTATATAAACTATTATTGTACAGGTATCTATAGATGGATTTCCTATCGCTATCATGATGCACGTTGGTGAATTTGGACATTTGTTAATAATTTTGTCCTAAAATGCCTAAACTCCCGATTTCCCCACTGCATAATTTATCTAATTTACCGTTGACTTCAGTTCCACCTTGCAATACGAATTGTAATTGATTATTGATTAGTCATACTAATTTCTTCATAAATATTACCTTCATTTTCCCATAGTTTACAGTGGAATCTCCTTATAACAAGTCTCTTTATAACAACTTTTCTATTTAACAACATTATTTTGTCCGCCCTTCGTACATATAAGCTACATATTTTATGTTCTATACATAACAACTTTTCTATGTAACAATATTTTTTGGCCTTCCCTTCAGAGTTGTTATATAGAGACTCCACAGCAATGGGATTATTGGTCATGCTATTGCATGCTATAATGTAATTGGTCATCTTATTTCCCAGATGGACCATCAATTTAGTGCCATGTCGTCTTAATTCTACTCAAACCGCAGCTAATCTGGGGAAATGTATTCAGAAGGTTGTCTAAAGGTCCATAAGACTTTGACGGAGACAATTTGTAATGAAAAAACAAAATGGTAAGAAATTAATAAATTGGTGATAATAATAAAAATACCTGGTTGATGTAATGTATTGATGTGCCCTTTGGACTTTCCTCTCTCAAAGGAGTAGAAATGGAGGATGTGGGAAGAATTGGAATTAAGGCTTGCCCTTGAACGAATTCCCGGCCACGTTGGCGCAGAAGTTGCCGAAACACTTTTTTTTTGTATTTCCAGAGACGAGCATTTGGACGGGGAACTTGAGCGGAGGCTGACGACACTTTTAGACGTGAAAGTCGGAGTGACCTTCCCCAGTAAAGAGAAGAGACCATTAGGTAGAAATCGAGTATAATCTTATATAAGAACAACAATGATTACCCACAAGAATATAAAAGCACAACTTGTGTTATCTCCAATGGATTATGGAATTGTCTATAGATTTTTTTAAAAGAAGCTCTGGACAGGTTCTAATCTACAGCAAATATACCCATGCACACGTCACCCACACTACAGTTAAACAAACCTTTTTGGGGATGATTATTGCTTCCATGTGACAAAGCATTCTTATCCGTAGAGGAAAGTGTAGTACAGTGGACTCTCTCTATAACAACTCTCCTTACAACAAGTTTTACTCTACATGTAACAACTTTATTGTTCAGCCCTTCGCATATGTAGTGTCCATAATAAATGTTCCATATAACAACTTTTCTATTTAGCAACCATTTTTGCCCTTCCCATCATGGTCGTTGTAGCGAGAGTCCACTGTATTAAGCAAAAAAAAACTATGTGTATCTGTATATATGTGTCATATATGTATGTACATAATTTTGTATGTATTCAAAAGATCTTATTTTCCACGGTTTATATTCATTTTTGTCCAATGCTAAGGGTGCATACATATGTATATATTTTACTTCATGTCGTTTTCTTAACTGTACAGTGGACTCTCTCTATAACAACTCTCCTTATAACAACTTTTTCTCTATAATAACTGCATTTTTCAGCCTTTCGTATGTGTAGTGTACACATTAAATGTTCTATATAACAACTTTTCCATATAACAACCATTTTCGCCCTTCACTTCAGGGTTGTTATAGCGAGAGTCCACAAATGCCTTAATACGTAGCGATGTCTCAAAGTGTCTTCTTTCTTCCAATGTACACATGAACGGTATAGTTCAAAAACGGGATTAAGCGTTTTACTGGCTTTGTAATTTTTTCCTCTCGCTCTTTTCGTCTCTCCTCCTTTTCAGGCTGGCCTTCCTGTCTCTCATTTCTCATTTTATCTCTGTTCTTCCTGTCTCTCATTTCTCATTTTATCTCTGTTCTTCCTGTCTCTCTCTTTTTGTCTTTCTCCCTCGTGTTTTGCTCTTTTATCTCTCTCCCTATTCTCGCAGTCCTTTCTCTCTTCCTTCCTTCGCTCTTTTGTCTTTCTTCCTTGTCTCGCTCTTTTGTCTCTCTCGTCCTTATCTCGCTATTTTGTCTCTCCCTTGTCTCGCTTATTTGTCTCTATTCCTTATCTCGCTCTTTTGTCCCTCTTCCGTGTCTCGTTTTGTCTGGCTCTTTTTGTCCATCCCTCTACTCATTCTGCAAATTCTGTCCAATGTTGGGCTGACAAAATAAAACTAAAACTATATTACAAAAGAGGGACTGCGATACAAAGGAGAGAAGGAGGAAAAATCGGCGAGACAGAAAAGAGAATGCGAGATAAAAGTTGGAGAAAGACAAAAAAGCGAAAAAAAGAAGAGGAATGAAAAGAGCGAGAAAAAATGGAGGATTACCTATATAATAGCATATAAAGGATGGGGGAGAAGGAGAACAAGGGGGAGAGAGACGAAAGTGGTAAGGGAGAGAGAAAGTCAAAAAGCGCGAGATAAGAGAGACGAAAAGATTAATTGAGAGATATAGCAAGGGCGAAGTGTGACAAAAGAGGCGAGAAATTCGATCTTGAATTAAGTTTTTCATACCATTTTAACATTTCAGTTCCCAAACGGTCCATTGTCCAAGTCCATTGTATGCGCGATATAATTAAATTTTATATCGCTTATAAAATTATATTTTTCTGGAGTTTCACCGAGGATAGATATATATCGGTTTTTTGTAGTTCCTGGATTATTTACCTGAGTGGACCGTTTTGCAACTATACCTTTCATATGCGTGTACATGAAGTTATTGTTATTGTCTACAGCAGACGAGTCCCTTTATTATATTGTTACTGCGGGAAATGTTACATTTACATGGAGCATAAAATGTGTATCTTCCATATAAGAAGGGCAAAAAAATAAAGTTATTACATAGGAATGTTGTTATAAGGAGACTTGTTATAGAGTGACTCCACTGTAATAAAAATAATAAAAAACAGCATTTTTCGGGGAAAGCCTTCGTTCCAGGAATTTAGAGGACAGAGTTGAATCATGTCTTTTTGGAGAATCAGGATAAATTGAATTTTTTGAACAATTAAATCGGAAAAATATGGACAGGAATTGTAATCAACAATTTGGAATATCTTTTTTGACAGAAGTTTTCTCTTTAAAGGCATTGCTTAATGTACCGCCCAGCAACTAAAATCAATTCTGTTTCTGTGTGTAAAAGTGACCACAAAGTAAATATTTATATACGATTCGTTCAAGTGTCCTTTTATTATTACATAAAGTACCCTCGTCCTGTCGTGGCCTTGTGGTCCTCTTATTTATTTCTGTATGTAGAACTAAATTCATTTTATAGCAAGTGGTATATATGTACATATGTATGTTGAAAACAGCTTCAATTCATGCATTCAATATCCAATGGCTTGAGGAAACACCATTAATCATTAAGCCTAAGAGCATCCGACTTTAGCAAACATGAATAAAAAACACTATTTTATCTCCAATCCATTGGCTCATTTATTCATGTTCGACATTATTTGATTTTAAGCATGAATGAAGAGACAACATCTCAGACAAGCACAAGAGCTGCCTATTATTATTTAAAATTATTCCAGTTTCTCCTTGATTATTGGATTTTGAGAAATTGCCTCAGCCCAAGGTATGACTACCATTTGCATTTAACTGCATAAAGAATGCGCATTTTGTAAAACAGCTTCACCCCATTACAGTCAATTCTCTCTATAACGGTTTAGCAAAAAACAGCCAGAAAAACCGTTCTAACGAATAACCGGTATAAGGAAAACCGTTACAAAACGGTTTTAATGGCGGGGGATTAGAAATTGCCGAAAAACTGATACAGCGTGTGAGAGCGTGGCCTAAAAACCGTTATAGCGACAAGGAATTTATGGCGGGGATTCATAAATTTGAAAAAACCGGTACAGCGAGTGAGGGCGTGGCTTAAACCGTTATAGCAAGAAGGAATTTATGGCGGGGATTCAGAAATTTGAAAAAACCGGTACAGCATGTGTGGGCATGGCCTAAAACCGTTATAGCAAAATACATTTATTGGTCGCGAATTCAGAGCTTCCCCGGTATAACGAAGAAACCATTATAAAATAGCCATTATATGCACTCTCACAATATTACATTAAATATGATCACATTATAGAGGAAGATTTTAGCATTGGAATGGTCTCGGGCGGGTTTGTGAACACCGTTAGAGTGCGAAAACCTTTATAAGGAGGTTCGTTATAGAGAGAATTATCTGTATATTTAATGGCTTTCAGTAAGCCACATATGAGCATCTGCCTTTCACGCCAATGTGAATAAAACACAATTTTTAGGTCTGACCATTATAGGTTTATGTTTTCTTTTACTGTCAATGTTATTTGCTTTTTTAAACATGAATGCCAACGACAACCTTTAAAAGTGGTCAGAATTATTCAAAATGGATACATTTATTTCTTATTTGCTTTTACATTTGGATGTGCGAGTAAGTTCTGAAGTAAATAAAATTCGCTTTAATACCAGTCTGCAGTAAAGTGGTTGTAAAAGAGTGGTTAACAATGGACTTATTAATGGCTTGGGCTGCTCTCACGATAAGTTTAAATATGTTCATTAGTTGGATCGAGACACTATTAATATACAATAAATTACAATTCAACATAATACTCAGGGCCGCCACAGCTATTCCTGGAGACCTTTCAGACAAGCTACAGTCAATTCTCTCTATAATGGTTTAGCAAAAAGGGGCCAGAAAAACCATTATAACGAATAACCGGTATAAGGAAAACCGTTAAAAAACGGGAATGGCGGGGGATTCGAAATTACCGAAAAATCGGTACAGCGTGTGAGGGCGTGGTCTAAAAACCGTTATAGCAAAAAGGAATTTACGGCGGGGGATTCATAAATTTGAAAAAACTGGTATAGCGTGTGAGGGCGGGGCCTAAAACCGTTATAGCAAAAAGGAATTTATGGAGGGGATTCAAAAATTTGAAAAAAACCGGTATAGTATGTGTGGGCGTGGCCTAAAACCGTTATAGCAAAAGACATTTATTGGTCGGGGGATTCAGAGCTTCCCCGGTTTAACGGAAAAACTGTTATAAAATAACCGTTATGTAGGAATATTTTAGCACTGAAATGGTCTCGGGCGGGTTAGTGAACACCGATATGGTGCAAAAACTGTTATAAGGAGGTCCGTTATAGAGAGAATTGA
The DNA here is from genome assembly GCA_034698585.1 of Disparrhopalites patrizii. Lineage (NCBI taxonomy): Eukaryota > Metazoa > Arthropoda > Collembola > Symphypleona > Sminthuridae > Disparrhopalites > Disparrhopalites patrizii. The sequence continues at coordinate 7,342 of JAQGBT010006211.1, forward strand.
CTGTAATATGCAGATTTTTAGAGATAAATTTTGAAACTCTTTGAAAATCGCTGTAGCCTAACCGAGAAATAATGTCCGACAATCATAACATTGCAGCAACGGCAATATTTATCTTCTATATTTTCACCTCTTTATTTTCCAACAACATCTTCGCTTATCCAGAGTCAGAGCCGGAGATGATTCTTCCCATTGCATCCTTAATCAACCAATACCAGCCATGCTTCTTGTACCTCATTGTCAACGATCACCCCCCAAACTACAACCGTCTCAGCCGTCCCTACGAAATCCTTCAGGCAAAAGACGCGGGGCGACCCCAGAGCAGGGCGTATTTTAAAAATCAGCCGGAATCCTCCTCTTTCCGAACGATTTCACGCATGACGGGTAAATCCGGCACGGTGATTCATCGTTGCGAAGTTTGCGTGATTCTGGAAGCACCTTCAACCAACATGTTGGTGCATATGGGGGGCAGCAACATATACGCAAAATGGGTTTTGAAAAATTGCTTCCACCATTTCTACCCAACCGCAATTCTTCATTTGAGCCCAGTCCGTCCGAATTCCTCTCACTGGTTCTGGGTTATTGCCCACGTTATTATGGACGATCTAGCTTGTCTTATCTTCCAAATTCCCTACAACTACCGTAATTCAAACATTGAGTATCACAGCGCAATTATTGTACGTGTACGGAAGATATCTGGCAGTAAGATTGAGGATCCGGTTGATAAAGGTAAGTGGGCTCACGAACATGATATTTTTATAGGGATCGCTACGATTCGATTCTGAATAGGATTTTTTGATTCAGTTCGATTCAATTCAAATACTTTAAAATTTGATTCGATTTGAAACCCTGAATCCAATCAAATAATTCGATTCAAAACGTAAATCGGATCGTGAAAATTAACTTTGACATTTGATTCATTGGATGCATTATTTAATATAAAATGTTTGGATATTCTTCCGAAGCAGAGCAATAACGACCAAAATATTGCATGGACTTTATATTAGAGGCAACTATTGTAGCAAGGTTACTTGCATTTATTTGAAGTGGCAAACTACAGCGGAGTCTTCCTATAGCAGTGTCCAAGGGAACCCAAAGTTTTGCTGTTATAAAAGGAATACTGTTATAGAGAACACAATTAATATGTATTCCATGTGCAAGGTACGGCGAATTTCCTAACGTTATTCAGAACATGCTGTTGTAAGGGGTGCTGTTATGAAGAGACTCCACTGTATTCGACTTCATTCTTACTTAACATTTGCAAAAGGGGAAAATGTCACAATAAAATGCTTTTTGGATTGTTTGAAGCATGATTCGATTCAATCCATGGCTTCAATTGAACCGAATCGAATGACTTGCTTCATGAATTGGATCGAATTGCGAATTTCGATTCGATTAGGGCTTTGAAACGTATCGAGCTAAAAATTTTGGATCAAATCGGGTCAAATCGGTCAAATGGATCAAATCGGGTTGTTGCGATTTCTAGATAATAAACACTCCATAGAAGTGAGATGTAGTACGGAATTCCTCTGCCTCCGCGTCCTGGAACAAGCGCCACAGGCTGCGCTGGAAAGATGGTCGCCATCTCTTTTAGTGGGCTATTGCTATGATGACATGGAGTTCAATTTGATTTTGAACATGCAAAAACAAAAATCAAAAACTGACCTGAAGGAAGCATCTGAATTCCGTTTGTGGTCCTACCTCCAATCAAACCATACCAAGTATATGAATGAAGTTTATAACACTCGAGGTGATGGAAGCCACCAAATTGCACTTTGCCCATTGGCACACATATACGCCAATCATGGACCGCACGAGCTCCCCTCAACAATGTACCACTTTAACGAGTACGGCTTGCTCCGATTCATCACGAGCGATCATGTGAAAAAACGCGGGAATGCTTCCAATTCATATCTCCGTCCGTTGGACACGCAGGCGTGGCTGTGCATTCTAGTTTCACTCACTGCTGTATCCTTTACATATGCCTTGCTATTTCGAACTACCACCGCCGGGTTGGTCCGGGAATTCCTGGAAGCATTTTTCTCACTCTGGAATTACCTGCTGGAGAAAGGATTTTCTTCCAAGGTATGATATCCGAATCGGTATTCAATGATAAATTCGGAATTATATTCATATTTTTCAGTATTTTAATCGGAATTATATTCATATTTTTCAGTATTTTAATCGGAATTAGTATCCATATTTTTGCCAGAAAAGTATTTTAATCGGAATTAGTATCCACATTTTTGACAGAAAAGTATTTTAATTAGAATTTTAATTAGAATTTAATTTGAAATACAATCGAAATTCAAATTCGTATTCAAAAACTGACATTTGGATTCATGTACTACATTGCTATTCAAAACTTACTCCAATATATTGCTAATTCCCGCCTTCAAGCAAGTTTTATTTTTGCAAAATAAAGGTATTGTAACGATGATTTTTCAATTGACAGTAATTTTTATTTCGTCCATAAAAGCATTGAATTTTACCAAATCAGAGTTGTGGAGTCTTTATAATTTTGTGTAATGATTTTTCGTTTATTTCAAGCTGCAAATTATACCAGGTTGCAATGTAAATAAATTTTTAAAAGTATTCGAGAAGTATTTGAATACGTATCCGCAATCCGCACGTCTGAATATTTTAATAAAATTGTGTTGGAATTAGAATATATATTGTAGATATCCGAAATTTAAATTTGTATTCATAATTAGAAATAACACGCATTTTAATTCGAATTTTAATTAATATTTTTTCGAATGTCATTCCTTGTTGTCTTTGCAGATTTTGCACGTCGGAAGACATAGCCGTTCTTTACATGCTCAAATTTGGAAGGTTGTACTGGTAACGCCGTGGCTCGTCGCGGGCATCGTCCTATCCAATGGGTACAAGGGCATCATGGAATCGGAGTACACAGCGGAGCTACCCGCGACAATGAATTGGACCAAAATCCAGGAATTGATGGACAGCAATTTCACACTGTATTTTCCCTTGGGACGTTTGTATAGTAGGAGAATTGAGCAGAATGACTTTGGTCAGAATTCGAACTATTGGTTGGAAAACCACGAAACAGTTTATACTCATCCAGAACTCCGTTGTGTCCGACAATTGCAAGAAGAACACATTTATGTGACACTAAATGCCAGTAACTACGGAATTAATACTACCAATTCCACTTTCCTCTGCAGATACATTGACACTATTCAGAGCAAACTAGATTTTTCCAGCAGTCAAACTCAGATGTGGCACAGAGATACTCCTGGATACTTGTCCTCAAGCGATTTTGTACCCTTCCTGCAAAAAATTAGCACTCTTCACAAAGCCATCCGTTACATCTCCAACGAGGACATTCCGGATCTTCTAAGGACTAAGCTGAAGAGGAAGAATACTGCGATGATAACTTTCTCAGAGGATTTCAATTTCTACTGGAAGATTGTGATGGCTGAAATGGACAAGCATCCCGCCCACATATTCCAGCACAACAATCACGCGGATACATATTTCCGGGCGTATGAATTTATTACAGTGAAAAGCCGTTTGAAGAAAGTTTACATGAGAGGACTGCTCAAGAAAATTGAGTTTCTCTGCAACGGAGGCGTTCTAGATTTGTGGCGGAGATGGAGAATCCTTGTGCGGGGGAATTGCTGGAAGACGCCGGCCGTGGCGAAGACAGCATCGACTTTGTCATTTGGCAATTCTGATATCTATCTTATTTTTTACGCCATAGGACTTAGCTCAGCTCTGGCATTTCTGGTGGAAGTATGCTCCATGTCACTTGTAAGTTGTCGCTTACAATTCAGAAAATGATTGTCCTCAAATCTATTTTATCAATTGCAGAAAACATTATTTGTTTAGGGTATTAGAAGATGTACTTGTATTTGTAATAGTTATAGAAATAAATTTTAAAATTTTACGTATTGCACAAATATCTGAGCAACTGTTTCCAAGTCGTTTATGTTTGGCATTATAGTTTCGTTGCTGCCTGTATGAAAGGTAATGTATTTTAAACTACGTATACACTATTTCATAAATGCTTACATGTATGCGTAAAACAAACGTTTGCGTTCCTGTTAGCCTGAATCTGAATTTGTAGACACAATGAAAGTCACTGTGAGAACAAAAGCGTGGAAGGAAATTGCAGATGTCAGAATTTGAGCGATTTTCTTTGGTTCATTTTTACACTTTAGTGATAAAATTTGTAATTTCTGATATGAATTCCTAAAAAGACATTAGTTTTATCACACCAAATTTTTCCTCCAAACTTTGTTCAAAACATTTTGAGATACTATCAACGGAAAATTGTTCCTTGTTAATAAATAGTACAATTTAGATCGTAACGGAGTAGAAGTTCCTTGGACATGAATAATTTATTAATTTTTATCTTGCAATCAGCATCAAAGCTACGATCAAATTATAAATGGAATAAAACAAAATGGAGATACATTTTAGTTTTGATCATCATTGTTATTGTTATTACTATCTTTATCATCATCATCCTCCAGGAGTTTGTCCAAGATGCTTAATTTGATTTGTTGGATACTGCGAGTGTCCTGGTACGCGGCGGACTTTGCAAAAATGCTCCTCAGATCTTGCAGCTCCTTTTCCAGGAGTCCCACGCGTTCTTCCATGGCGCTGACACGGGAGACGAGCATATTATCCGGATTACGACCGCGATTTCTCCTCCTGTTGGGACCTCGACGATTCTTCCTACCCCGTCGGTTTTTCCTCCTGCTGGCACCCGCACGGGAGCCTTTGGGTCGAACTCTTTGCCCTGAAGCGCTATTCGTCTTCTTTTGTTTCGAGGGATCAAGAGGAGCGACAGCCACCACGTTTCCGCCCTCATCTAGAGCGGCCTCAGCATGTACTATGGACAGATTTTCCGTGTTGGGACGATTTTGAGTGTCAGATGGCATATTATTGAGTTCCTGGACAGGGTCCTCTCCGGCCGGGGCCACGGCCACCACATCCCCGTTCTGATTAACTGCTGCCTCCGCTTCAATCACGGACACGTGATCGTCCGCTGGCACTGGAGGCGGCGGCAAGTCATCCGGCAGATTCATTGGTGGTTCAGGCTCATTTTGTGGAACTGGTGTATTCGGTTCTGGTGTTTTCGGTTCTGGTATATTCGATTCCGGTGTTTTCGGATCTTGCAACGGGTTGATGGCGATCACGTTCCCATCCTTATCAACAGCTACCTCTGCAGGAACAATAGATACGTCGTCAGGAAAGATGTCAGACGTTGAAGAATTTTGATAATCGTCCGGACTATTTCCTGGTGGACCATTCAGATTCCCTGGACTGTTTACTGGAATCGGGTTACTTTCGGCGTCAACTGAAACGGGGTTACCTTGGCCGTCAACAGCAACTGGGCTACCTTGGTTATCCACTATAATGGGGTTACCTTGAACGTCCACTGGAATTGGGTTACCTTGATCGTCCCCTGGAATTGGGCTACTTTGACCGTTCACTGGAATCGCGTTACTTTGAGCGTCGGCTGGAACGGGATTACCTTGGTTGTCAACTGCAACCGGGCTACCTTGGTCGTCCACTATAATCGGGTTACCTTGAGGGTCCACTGGAATAGGG
>JAQGBT010006212.1:0-12918 GCA_034698585.1 Disparrhopalites patrizii
AAGCAGGGATGACCAAAACATTTCGCATTAAAATACAAGTATCTAAAATCTAAAATGTCTATTTAAAATACATTTTTTGTCTGTATTGGGAAATACTAAGGTTTATAGTATTTCGGGATTTTTATTTAAAATACAGACATTTTCAGAAATATTTCGGAATTGTAGCAAAACAAAAAGTAATTTGTCGTTAGTCGGATAGGCACTTAAAACGAAAAGGCAAAGTATTTGATGCGTATTTTGAATAAATACATTTTTTTATTATTATATTATATTTTCAAATACCTACATATTTAAATACATATATTGTAATTTGTATTTTAGGTCACAAATTTTCCATTACTTATTTTGTAATTTGTATTTTTGCACGCAAATGTTCCATTGCGTATTTTGTATTTTAGGCCGCAAATTTTCCATTGCGTATTTTGTACTTTGTATTTTCGAGCGCAAATTTTCCATTGCATATTTTGTCATTTGTATTTTAGGCCGCAAACGCAGTATATATTTTGTAATTTGTATTTTCTTATTTTTTCTCTCGGTTCGTTCCTTAAAGTAGTTGGAACCCAATTTAGTATTCATTAAAATCAAGTATTTGTGTCATCTGTTGCAATTTAATTACCGCAAGTAAAACTAAACTAAACCGAACTTGATCATGATAATTTAATAATGGCATTAGCACACGCACTCACATATTAAATGGTTCGCAGAGGTATAGCAAAAGGGAATAAACAGATTTGATTTTTGCCTTCCGTTCAAATTATAATAGAACCTACAATATACAATGGTAGAAAGCGACAGGGTGCTACAATACGTTAGGGCAGAATTTATGTCTTATAGTAAGTATGTAGGTAATTGATATGTACTGAATGAGATTTTAAATGAATATATTTTTATATACCTCAAAACCGGAAAGGGGAGCACGTAATTTGAAATGAAGAAAGTAAAGGGGTAAAAAAAAAAAAAAAAAGTACCGCAAACCGTGACTATGCCATCTTTATAAAATGCATGAGTGAGTTGTTACACTTTTGAATGGAATAAAAAGTTAAATTACAGGTGATAAAAGGGCCGAAGTAACTGTACCACTTGGCCACAATTACGGCAAAGTTGTGCTTTGAGTAGGCCTAGAATTGGACGTGTATGCAAGCGAGCCGTGATCGTCTAGTGGTTAGGACCCTGCGTTGTGGCCGCAGTAACCCAGGTTCGAATCCTGGTCACGGCATTAATTTTTGCCTCGTTTCCCTTCGCATTACTCCTTATTTTGAACTTGGATTCTTCATTTTTTGATCAATTTGTATTTTCCAATTGTTTTTGGATTTATTTTGCAAAGGACAATATTTTTTTTGGTGGTAATTACTTCCAGTTTTGACAGTTGAAAGGCAAAAAATCTTCGAAAATTTGGGTGTACTCTGCATACGCTTATGCTTTTAAGCAGGGTGGTGTTGGATTACACAAAATATACTGGGATTACTGATTCGGATTACAGTAATCCGTAATCGGAATCCGTAATCCCGGGATTATCACCACCCTGCTTTTAAGTCTGTTCAAGCCTCAAGTCAAAGCATGTTTTTCTTCAGTAGACTGAACAAGTCTATTTGTGGTTCCAATTTTTAATTTCAATTAATATAAGTTTTAACCCAACTGAAATTTTAATTTAAATTATTAAATTTTAATGTACATAGTGCTTTCTATTAAAAAATCTTCATTTAATCAGTCTTCAAATGTTCAAATATATTTTCAAATCATTTTTTCCTCCGTTTCTTCAATTTCCAGGAATATTTTGTTGAGGTCATAAATAATCGCTTAAAAATAAATCGGATGAGGTAATTCTGAAGCTCATAACGATAACGAATCCTTGCTCAACGATTTTTTTTTAGGAAGGACTAATCGTTTTTTCAAACGAAATGAGACATGAACATGGCTAAACAAATATTTTTTCTTAGCTTTTTCTTCTTTTTTTTTTGCCAAAGAGGTTTTTTATTGTTTTTCTTGAATTTTATTTTTTTTGCTTCCTCTTTTCTACATTTTTTTCATTATTTATTAAATTTTACCAAACTATTGTTATTTTTCTGCCTTTATTTTTTTAGTTACTTTTTTTGCCAAACATTTTTTAAACGTTTTTCTTTAATTTTCTGATGTAAGAAATTTTTAAATTCAAATGTGTCACATTCATTTTACTCTTGTGAGTGAAATTTATTACTTCTAATTTTATTATTCCATCCGCAGAATATGTACACCAATTTTGCATGTGCATTTGTACAACTGTCGTTTCTGAGTATTTTGTGAATCCCTCAATAAATACCCTTCTTTGTATGCGTTCCATGCCAAACCTAAACTCCCTTTCATAAATATTACAGCTGTCAAAAATCCTTTTTCTCCAATATTATGCTCACTTATCTTGCAATGAAGTTATCCGGGTCTGGGGCAAATAGAGCGAAAAATGTGTATCAAAGTACGAATTTATCAATATTTAAAAATCAATAAACAGAAAAGGAAATATGGCAGTAAATACGAAACGAAGGAAGACCAAATTTTTCCGTCTTCCGATTCACCAAATAAAGAGCGAGACGGCCAAAAGGGCAATGTGCAATATGCAATATTAAACATTATGTACACACATGATACTAAATGTAAATAAGTGAACACATGTCCACATCCACGTATGAAAAAGATAAACATGTGTATTACTTCAACGGTCTGGAACTATCATTTTCATAATATCATAACATGTACACAAGAGCTTATTACGCAAAAAAAAAAAATTCAAGAGTATGTGCAACCTAAACATACCTTTCCATTGTTTGTAAAAATCAGTTCACTCGTCCCTGAAATGGAGAAAGAAGGATGATCTGACAGAGAAAAATGCGTAAAAGTGAACAATATGAACGTTTTCACAGAGTTCCATATGACTCACTCATATTTATCCAGTCACTTCCCAGTCACATGTGTGTCATCACATGTGCACAATTTCCCTACGTGCCATAGTACCATTATTATAAAATTGAATATTATAGAAAAAAAGGAGATAATACCCTCTATTTCTCCACTTTACCATCCTTTTGTGCATTATTTGTGTTGGTGAAATAAAAAATACTCCACGAGAGGAAATTCCTTTCCGTCTTCCCCTTTTAATACATAATAGTGGCAGTTCCCTTTTTGGATCGATGAAAGTCCGGGATAGAACCCGGTGAAGGCAATCTCCCTGTACGGGCAAGCCTTTCTTCCATGTAGACCTACTTGTACACCAAAATCTGTTTTGCAAGCAAAATTTGACTTTAGACCCAAGCAGGGAAATGTCTGCGGAAACAAATGCTCATCTCATATTCGTAAGTGCGTACAAACAATTTATTTCCTGTTAGAATCATTATTTTTCCCCATTTATCTTCCTTTCCAAAGAGAAACGGAATTACATACGTGAGTGCCGTCTGTGGTGCTTTAAACGGATTTCAGAAGGGAAAACATTCAGAAAATCTTTTGGAATGTCAAATTTGTCGGATTTAGAATGTCGGAGAGTGAAAGAGGATTTCCCGAGACTTGCAATCAAGGACGGAATATGTATCTTTGGAAATACATTGTTTTTACATTAGAATATTCGTGAATTATTGGAAATGACAGCTCAGCTAATGCTTATTGTTTTTCGTGGTCAAAAATGGGATAAATTCGGATTTTTTTCTGTATTATTAGCTGGGTGTTCTGGTCATCTTGGGACCCATCTCCCTCCTTCTGATGGTCGTCCTCCTCTTCACCAATTACTACCCGTTGGTCATTTTCTACCTCCTGTGGTGTGTTTATGATCGGGATACCAAGACTAGGATCAGGAGGAGGTTGGATATTGACAAATTATTTTAAGTTATTTAATAATTATTTTTTAATTAATCATTCCAGGAAGGAAATTATTTTTCAATTACAAGAAATAAAATGAAAATTTTAAAAATGTATTAATACTATTAATTTATGAAAATTTTTAAAATGTATTAATACTATTAATTTATGAAAATTTTAAAAATGTATTAAATACTGTTAATTAATGAAAATTTTAAACACATGATTACACATGACATATTTTCCCGCCAGATCCGAATGGTTCCGAAGCCTAAAAATATGGCATTACTTCAGAGAATACTATCCCAGTGAGTTTGTGAAGACGGTGGATTTGGACCCGTCCAAAAATTACATTATGGGCATCCACCCACATGGGGTTCTGGTCGCTGGGTGCTTAAATTTTGTTACAGGTATGCGTAATAATTTAATTAATTAAATTATCAATAAAAATACCATGGAAAGCGCCATAACGTACCTTCTGGATTACCCTTAGAAGTTGCATAGTACATACTATACATATAAGAAATAATAATGGGCACATGTGGGAATTGCTGAATTGCATCATACAACCGACATTGGTAGCTTGGGGAAGGTTTAAAATTAGTATTAAATTAATAATAATAGAATTGTTTGTCTTTTGTTTTTCTGTACGTTCCGTGAACACAGAAGTGGGAAATTTCTCGGGGAAATTCCCAGGACTTCGTCCTTACGTCCTCGGCCATGAGCTCCTTTTCCTCTTCGCCCCAGTCAGAGAGATTGCCATTCCATTAGGTATTATTAGTTATATGTTATATATATATACATAAAGGTACGCATATATGGTTTTCTAATTTAAAAAAAAATTAATTAAAAAAAATTCTTGGGTAATAGTTCTGGATTCGCAATTAAAAAATGTTTTTGTGTAGGCTTGAGTTCTGTGGCCCAGGAGAGCTTTGAGTACTTGCTTAAGCACACAGATGGCGGCACTGCCGTTGTCATGGTTCCGGGCGGCGTCAAGGAGCAGATGGCGACCAAGCAGGGCAATGTCATCCATTTGGTTCTTAAGGAGAGGAAGGGATTTATCCGGGAGGCGATTAAGCATGGGTGAGATATTTTTTAGCTGGAATTACATATTTAAGTTAATTATTTAAGTCTGTTAATTCTATAATATAATATTTATAATTATTTAATTATTAATTATTTCAGTCTGATAAAGTAATTTAATTTAAGTAATTAATTTAAATTTGGAACTAAATTTGTATATACATACATAGATATACATACATTTATTGCATCTATAACTGAATAAGCTAAAAAACTGAATTTTTTGGAATAATGAAAATCACAACTGCATAAATCGTGCTACATAAAAATGGAATATAAATAAAATTAAAATGAATTAAATTTAAGCTAAATAAATCAAACTAAATTATTCACATCCAATTTGTGCTATTTAAATTTAACCAAGTATCCAAATTTTTCAGATTAAAGTATAAGAGCTAAATAAATCAAAATTATTAATTTAATACGTAGCTCACCTAAATTTTTAACTATACTCTATACTATAATTAAGGTAATAATATTTAAATGTAAATGTAGGTAAATGAAAAATTCATTAATTATGATAGCTATAACAAATTAATGATGTTTTTGTATGATTGTAGAGCCAGTCTAGTGCCCGTATTCACATTCGGCGAACATGAACTGTACCTGCACGCGGAAATCCCGCCTGGGGGCATTCTTCACAAGATCCAGTTGGGGGTGAAAAAATATTTGGGCATGCCCGTCATCAATATCAAAGGGCGGTATCAGATACTGCCGTTGCGAAAGCCGTTGGTGACAGTCGGTAAAAACTAATAGCAAAAAATCCTAATAAAAAGCACCTTTTTAAGATAAAAGAACACATTGTTAGGAAATTTAAAAAAAACTAAATTAAATAAATTTTAAATTAGAATATTTAATGGTCTTCTTTTTCCAGTGGGCGCTCCCATCCACACAGACAGGAAATTTGACCCCTCCCAAGAGGACATTGACACGCTCCAAGAAAAATATATCCAAAGCCTAGTGGATCTCTTCGAGGCTCACAAGCATCAGTATGGAAAAGGCGATCAAGTGCTGGAATTTATTTAACAAGCAAAATTCGCAACAATGTCATTACCTCTAGAAGCACACTTACACTTGTTAGTCGACCCAGGATATTTAATTTAAAATGCATCACCAAAACGAAAAAAAAAGAAAATTGTGATTTCGCCCAAAAAAAATGTTCAAAACAAAACGATTCAATAAAAGTCAAAAATCCACCGCTAAAGCTATTCACCGTGTAGTATTTTTAAATAAAATTCATTTTGAAAGCTCACCCTGAAAATTTTTGTGAGACTCCAGACTTCCAGTAAGTCTAAATAACTAATTACGGTTTGACAGTATTTTTGCACGGCAATTGACAGTCTCATAAAACTCATGATTTTTTCAAGCCATGACCTTTGTACCTTGAGCTTTGCTCACATTGGTGAGCTATGAGCTTAGTTTTTCCGTGTTTTTAAATACAATTTCCCCTTGAAGGAGCGTTATCGCAGTGATAAAAAGTCACCAGATTAAAACTCGGGACACGACCAAGGTGTAATCTCCGTGTACAAATATATATAGTACATATATTATTTCCTTATATACGAGTATACCTACCTCTTGGATGTATAGGTATACATAATTATATAAAAGTATACATAGATATGTGCCCTACCGTACAATCAGACGATTGCTGAGTAAAGTGCGCAAAATGTAGAGTGCCTCCGACACTTTCCCAATAATTTAAAAATAAATCAATGAGATTTATAAAAGCAAAAGATTCCCAGACGAAGCCGGTCATTGTCTAGCCGGTTATATTTTCGATTTATTCCCATTAAAAATTATTTGGTGTACCGTGAATAATTTTTAACCGTCGGGTTTTGGACTTCACAATGGAGCCGACAACTGCCACCGTTATTTTCGTAAGTCTAGCAAATTCCTTTTCAACCATATTTTAACCATATTTTAACATACGTTTTTATTTTGAAATTGAAATGTTCGACGAAACGCTCTAAAAAATTATGTACTTGCTTGCAAAATCTCCGTATTTGTTCAGTTGAATTCTTACTTTTTTTAAAACTATTTTTAGAAACAATCATTATTCCGTAATGTACATACAGATATATATGTATAAATGACTGGGGTATTAATTATTTACTGTATTTATTAATTAATTATTATTTATTTATTGTTGTTGGGTGTGTACAGACGGTGATCTTCTTCGTGATGGGCCCATTCACGTCCATCTTCATCCTGGTCTACACCCTCTTCTATACGCAGTACTACAAATGGGCCATCGTCTGGATCCTGTGGTGTCTGTACGACCGAAATACTAAAACCCGTATTCGGAGGAGGTAATTTCCCCGTGTCTTATTAATTTTTATTAATTAATTTTTTCTTATAGTTCGGTAAAACATACATTCAAACATAAAAATAAGTGAGGGCATATTTTATGCATTTAAAAAATACATTTATTCAACAGCAATAGTTTCAATTCTGATTCAAAATACTATCAGTAGGAGTTAAAATCCCTATTAAAATTGATTCAATGCATAAATGTGTATGAAATAAATAATAATTCCAAACGTGAATTACAGGATCAGAAAAAATGGGAAAATACATTTAATCCATTGATTTTCTTGAATAAATAAATTATGATTATAAAATTATAATCATAATTACGATTTGCACTTCCCAAAAAAAACTATTAAAAAAAACTGTCTAACACACTGGGAAATGGTTGAAATTTCTCGCAGGTCCGAATGGTTTCGACGTCTTAAGTGGTGGGATATCATACGGGAATATTATCCGAATAAACTGGTGAAGACGGCGGACTTGGATCCCTCCAGAAATTACATTATTGGGTTACATCCACATGGGATTTTGGTGGCTGGAGGCTTTAATTTTGCCACAGGTGAGCTGAACACCTGATACATACATATATACGTCGATGATCAATTAATGAATGCACATAATAACCAGTAATTTTGCATATAAATGGTAATAACGTCTTTTAATGTCCTTTCTCCAGAGTCTGGTGGCTTCTCGGAGAAATTCCCTGGAATCAAGCCCTACGTTTTTGTCCATGAATTCCTCCTCATGTTCAGCTTCATGCGTGCCATTTGCGTTCCTTTGGGTAGGTTTTAACATGTTTATTTGTATAACTACGTACACAGTCGACTTTCTCTATAACAGTCCCCTTTATAACAGTTCTCGTTATAGCAACAGCCAAAAATGCTCCCCTCAAAAACTTTCTCCAATTGTTAATATAGAAATGTCTGTTCTCTATAACAGTTTTTCGCTATAACAAGCAAAATTTGATGCTTTATAGGGTGCTGTTATAGCGAGAGTCGACTCCATTTATAAATTATAAATTGTAATTAAAGATAAAATAAATGATATAAAATAAAACATACATTTAAATCCTTTATAGGAATTACATCCGTGGCCAAGGCCAGTTTCGAATATTTACTGCGGGAGCGGGACGGCGGCACTGCCGTCGTGTTGGTCCCGGGCGGGGTCAAGGAGATGATCGCCACCAAGCCGGGCAAAGAGGTGGATGTGTACCTCAAGAATCGGAAAGGCTTTATTCGGGAAGCTCTAAAGCAGGGGTAAGGTCCAATTATTTAATTTTTCCGGGATTTACAATTATATGTATACAAAAAAAATCAAATAAAAATCCAAGGAATTAGACATTTTTAAAATTTTCCGTCAGAAGGATTTAAATGGAATTGGGCGCTTAAGTTATATGGTAACGCTTAATATTGTGGCCACTTTTTTGCAATGCTTTCAATTTTATTCTTCCGCTGTGGTTTATGTAAGTAAGGAATTTTGAATACAGGATTCTAATACGTAGCATTCTAAGATATACCCCAAAAACTATTTTATTAACTTTCTCCTCACCGATTTCATATTATTATTTTTTTAAAACATACTGCAGTTCACAAATGTGACCGTTTGCAGGTAATTGTGATCACCTCCATCTTTAAATTGTGGTAAACATGTACAATTATGAAAAAAATATTACTGCAAGTAATTACAGACTTAATATATGCGGGGTTATCCTGAAAGTCTGGTTGAATAATTCCGCAAAGAGAAAAAAAGAAATGAAGCAGGTCAAGTTCATACTTGAATGGCCCCTAAAAAACTTTATGTTTTGATTTTACAATTTAATTTGCAGGTCATAATTAATGAATAATATATAGGCAGACACCAGTCTTAATTTTGCATCCTTTTCTTTCATTACGCGTAGTTCTTGATTAAATTGGTGGGTGGCCACAATTAAAAGCTTTACCCTAGATCAAAACTAATGGGGATTAATTGGAAATGTGCCAGATTTTTTAAACGTGTCTGTAAGTTGGTAAATGTGACAGTTTTTGAAATGTAATAATTATGTAAATGTATTGATTCCAGAGCAAGTTTGGTCCCGGCCTTTACCTTCGGGGAGAATGAGTTGTATGAAGTGAATAAATTTACGCCCGGTGGAATGCTCGACCGTCTCCAGAAGAACATCAGTCAGTATCTTCATATGCCGTTGATGAACGTTGCGGGGAGATTCGTGTTTCTTCCCTTCCGAAAGCCCATCACGACCGTTGGTAAGAATATTTTTGATGCGAAATTGTCTTTGACATTTGTTTATATTTATGAGAAAGCTTTTTTTTAAAAAAAACTTTTTTATTAAAAAAAATATTTGTAAATCTTCCTTTCTAGTGGGCAGTCCCATACACACGGAAAGGAATTTGAGTCCCAGCCGTGCCGAGGTGGATGCCTTGCATGCTCAGTACACCAAAAGTCTGGAGGAGCTCTTTGAGGCTCATAAGGCGAAATATGGAGGGAAGGACTCGACATTAAAATTCTTGTGATTTTATTTATCCAGAAAAAAACCCATTAATAGGATTTAAATAACTTAAATAGGACATAAGGATTTAAATTTAATTAAGGATTATTCAGGGATTAATCCAGGGACAAAAAATTAATCTAGAAAAATCCCCCCTTGTAAATATTACTCTTTTCTAATTTCCGACGAATAAAAATCTTTATTTTCCAACACACTGCGATCATATGCATGCATGCAATTCGAATGCCAATTGTTGTCAAATTTTTACCACATATTCAACTGCGCCCTTCAGATTTTCTACATTCTGGGACTACAATTTTTTGGATATAACTCAAAGGGTCGATGGACGGAGGGATTTTGACAATTTACGAACAAAATAAAAAACTGAAATTAATTTTAAAGATTAGTAAGCATTAAGATTGAATGCAGAGGCGAAAATAGGGGCATGTTCCAAGCCCCTCCGGCGATGGTCCCAGCGTTTGAGAACGACCTTTTGTGCCCTTTCAATTTCCCCTTCGGGGTAGCAGAGATCCGCCGCCTCCCCGGGCGCCCCTTGGTAGTCTTTGGAGTACGTACTCAATTGCTCAATGTGCATGGGGTAGCAGGGATATCTGGGGTCAAATTTGGAGGTCATCTCCCGCCCATTCCACCACGGCTTCCTGTATGGCCGGGCCGAGGTTGCCGCTCGACGGTTGTATTGCTTCCTGTATTCTGCACAATTTCAGCGGGAAAATTTCTTATTAATTTTTTTTTATTAATAATTTTATTTATAGTTCATTCTTACAACTGAATCGAAAAACGCTGCCTATTCATTCATTTAGGTTTTCTGAAGTTTTCTCTTTAATTTGCTGCAATTCCTCTTTCGTTTTTTCATTTCTTCTCCTTTCTTTCTCCTTTTCATTTCTCCTCTTTTGCTTCTCTTTTTATTTCTCCTCTTTTGTTTCTCTTTTTATTTCTTCGCTTTAATTTCTTTCTTAATTTCTTTGCTTTTCTTTTTTTCTTTCTTCGCTTTAATTTCTTTCTTTTTTCTTTGCTTTTCTTTTTTTCTTTCTTCGCTATCGTCTCTTTCTTTTTAATTTCTCTTCTATCCTTTCTTTTTTTTAAATTTCCCCCTTTCTTTTCATTTATTAATTTCTCTCCTTTCTTTTCTTTTATTAATTTCTCCTGTTTCTTCTCTTGTTTGAATTTATCGTATTGCTTTTACTTATTTACTTTTCTCCAGTCTTTTATTTTATTAATTTCTCTTCTTTCTTCTCTATTTTAATTTCTTCTCTATTTTAATTTCTCTTCTTTCTTCTCTATTCTAATTTCTCTTCTTTCTTCTCTATTTTAATTTCTCTTCTTTCTTCTCTATTTTAATTTCTCTTCTTTCTTCTCTTTTTTAATTTCTCTTCTTTCTTCTCTTTTTTAATTTCTCTTCTTGTTTTTATTTTTTTAATTTTTCCTTTCTGGTTTTTTAATGGCTCGTCTTTCTGTCCTTTTTTAAATGTCTTATAATATTTTTCATATTACTTTAAAACTTTATCCGGTTTCTCTCTCTGAATTCCAGATGTTTTCCGGGATATTTTCCAATTTATTCTCTGTGCAGTTATTGAAGGTTGAAGTACCAAGTATGTAATTCTCTCCTTTATTTTTTGAAACTCCCTCCCTATGCCAGCTGAGAGATCTTCAGTCTGCATTTTTTCAAAATAATATATTCTTATATTGAATATTTGTAGACATTGGTTTCGTAATTGTACATACTTTTGTCATATTTTATCCTTATTTTGATTTTTCCCATTTCTGTCGTCATTCTGAATTGTTTTGCATTATTTCGCTATTTGTAATTTTTGTCCCAATGCCTAATGTCCTACAATTCTTCATTTTGTTTATTTAAATTTTTCTGTGTCAGCTTGGGGGAATCGGATTTAAAATTTTTTGTATACATTTCTAGAATTGAGTTTCCAGAATTTTACCTTGTCTGAATATGCCTTACTATATTTATTCTAATGTTTAGATTCAGCAGCTACGTTTCGTTATTTTTTCTCCAGCTTTTCCAATATGTTTCTGCTCTTCCAATGTCCTAGTCTTTTCCCGGGTTTTCCCAATTTTTTCCATGTTTACATCAATTCATTTCTTTAACATTTTCCTGAAGTCTTTTCTGCTCCACGAATGCGTGGACAAGTTCAGGAAAAAGGTCACAAATTCCGTTCTATTTAAATATTAGGAAAATTGTTTACTTCCACACTCGTTCTATAGTCGAAAAAATTAATAAAATAAAATAAATAGGTAATTACAGAAAATGAAAAAATACCTGAGAGGAACCCGCAGATACACCGGGCATTGTTGTAGTAGGTGAATCCCGCTTTGCTGTAGTCCAGATTTCCATTGCAATTATTTTGATGATTGTTGTCCAATCCCCGACAATTGGCGGGGTCATTGATCATCAAAGAGGAGCTTCCAGGCCCCAAACCCGTGACGGAGTAATCCGTCGGATTCCAGGGGATGGAATAGAACACGGGCGAACTGGTACTGTAGCCCCCGCCGGAAAACCTCCGTTGCCTCACTCCGCCGGACATCCTGGTCGGGCTTATCCCTTTTATCCCAAATTGGTCTTGTGGAGGAAGTGGAGAAAGCCACACAAAAACTGGGGGAAATCCAGGAGAGAAAAAATACAACTTTCACCACTAATAAATATGTTCTTTCACCTCCAACAGCCACCGGTCAACTGAATTGGGGAAGAAAATGAAGGGATTTTTTTTTGGAGGCATTTATTACGGGGGGAATGTTCGGGAATTTGTGAAGATAGGACGGATTGGACGGACAAGAAGGTTGATCGATTGACCTACTTCCCTTTCTTATTTCCTTTTTTTCCCTCAGCTTTTCTCTATGGATGTATGCATGTCCCTTCCTTTATTTTACGACCGCAAACAAAATCTAGCGTTATAAATACAAACGAATACGCAGACTAAGTTTAGCTGAATTAATATCCAAAATTACCATCGGACACGCACTTTTTACGGACGTCTTCACTCTCCAGAGAATTCCAGAAGAATTTGGACAAGTTTTCCCTCGTTTTCTTTTGCATTTATTTTGTGCCTCACATTTGGTCTTTTCTTGTCTTTTTCCCCCGTTATTATACGGTCTTAATTTCTCTCTTTTCATTTATTTCTATCAGTTTCTCTCATTTTCTCTCTTTTCATTTATTTTCTATCAGTTTCTCTCATTTTCTCTCTTTTCATTTA
>JAQGBT010006213.1:0-12914 GCA_034698585.1 Disparrhopalites patrizii
TGGTTCCTAAAGGTGACACGGTGGTGAACAACAGTGAGAATTTCTCGGCGGACCGAGCCCTCTACGACCCCGTGACGAATGTCGTTGTCCAGGAAATTGGCCTCATTGTGGCCTTGGATTGCTGTCCCTTCATGCCCAACCTCTTCCTCTACCTCACGAAGGAGGGCTCCTGTTTTGTCCAGAATCTTCTCAAACCCAACGTCCCCACCTTGTCCATTGCTTTGGATGTGGAGGCCGTGGCAACGGACGTGAAATGGTCCACTCGACCCATGTTAATTGCAGTGACAGAACGAAATTTCCTCCGTTTCTACGATTTCAAAATCTTCGCCGAAACATCCAAGCCCGTCATGGAGCTGGAGCACGAGGAGGTTCTTTGGCGGATTGCCTTTAATAAGAACAGGTATGTGTCCACCCATATATAAAGGTACCTTTTCAGTAAAAAAAAAATCCCATTTGATTTAAATTGCGGGGGAGATGACCCGACATTTTTTTAATTATATTTAATTAAATTATTTTATTAAGCCGGAGAGAATTAATTTTTATTTCCTCACCACCGAATTAATTCCAAAACATGGAACTAATGTGGTTTTTCTCCATTTTAGAAATGATTTGGTCGCCGTGGGCGATTCCACCGGATGCGTCCACATCTGGAAAATGCCCAGTTCTTTGACGGAGACGCATTTCGGGGAAATCGACGACCTCATCCATTTAGGCCAAAGCCAGGTGATGAAGGAAAAGCAGCAGCAACAGCGAGAGCAACAACGAGCCACTCCGGCAACAGCCCAAAACTAAACCGGTCAAAGGTCACCAATACATCCAAAGAGGCTAAGATGGCGCTAAGGAGAGGTGGAACAAAGGAAATCCGACAAAAATACGTTACGATTTATAATTTTATTTTTTAATCCATCTTCACAATTATCAATAGGATCATCCTATTTGTGAATATTCTTTTTCCGTATACGAACAGTATTTTGAAACTGATTTTGAACTGTATTTTTGAGAGTTTGAGAGTTTGCATTATGTACCGTGTTTAGGATTAAAGTAGTAGTGATGTGATGGAAAATAAAGATCTTTTGTACACAAAGAATATTGTTTGAATCTGTATTCTTGGTGGTTTTATTAGAAGGTTGAGAAGATATCACATTAAATTCTTTCTTGAATGTATAGCCTCAACAAAGGTAAGAAGTATATTTCAAAAATTTTGAGAAGGTTCATTGGTTTTCTTTTTTGCAAAAAAAATAAGTATTGTTGTACGTTCAAATTAAATATTAATTCCTAAAAAAAATGAGTCGAATTAATATAATTAAAAATTGCCTATTTGATCACATTTTAATTAAATTTAATGGATGTAATGAGCTCCGGCGAGTCCACCATAGGCGGCACCGTAAGCGCCACCGTAGGCAGCACCATGAGCATAAGAGGCATAGGCGGGTCCAGCGGCGTAAGAGGCCAAGGGAGCGGCGGCGTAGCTGGCGACGGGGGCGGCAGCGTAGGCAGCGACTGGGGCGGCGATCTGGAAGCAAAACATTTGGTCCAATTATAATTATTATCCTAATTTTAATTTAATTTATTTTATTCCACATTTAAAAATTTACGGACATTTTCCTTTTTTTTTTTTTTTTTTGAAGACAAATTTTGTGTTATAGACTTACGGCTTGTCTGTAGGCGACGGCACGGACGGCAGGGGCGGCGTAGGACACGTGGCTAACGGCAGGGGCGGCATAAGCTGGGGCAGCATAGGCTGGGGCAGCATAAGCTGGGGCAGCGACTCCGTAGGCTCCGTAGGCTCCGTAGGCGGGGGCAGCAGCCACCTGGGAATAATAATTATAGCTCTTTTTGAAATTCAAGCTATCCTAATTCGGTGGTTATCACTAATTCGGGACTCGGATTTGAAAGGAAAAGCTCGGAATCGGATTAACTCACAAGTGGGGCGGCGTGTCCGATGGCGGGGGCAGCGGCGTAAGCCACTCCGGGGGCGGCGTAGGAGTGTCCGACGACTCCGGCGTTGGCGGCGGCCACGGCGGCGGCGAAAACGATAACGGCAAGCTGGAAGGGAAATTCACAAAAAATTAGTAAATACAAAAATTCGCATTTTTACCTTGCAAAATTTCACTTTGGCGCAAGCACAATTCTTTTTTTTGGGGGGGGGGGGATATTATGTATGTTTTCTGAATTTTTTAAAAATATTTTGGCCCTAAAATGAGCTTCCAAATTTTTTATTCAGCCGAAAGGAAGTTCCAAATCTTTTATTCAATCTAATGGAAGCTCCTAAATTTTTTATTCAATCTAAAAGAAGCTCCTAAATTTTGATATTGAACGTAAGCGGAGATACAAGATTTTGCTGTAATTAAACAAACTATGGTAGTTGCAAAACTTTTCGATTATGAAACAAAAAAGGACACTTTTAAATTGTGAGAAATTTGAATAAAAGGAAATTTCCAATATTGTGAGATTATTAAGCAAAATGGAAAGTCTAGAATTTGAGAGAATTGAAGAAACGTTAAGATTCAAATTTTTTTTTTAGAGAATTGAACGACGGTTAAGTTCCAAAATTTGCAAAAAAATTAACAATTGTAAAGCTCCGTATTAAAGAAAAAGCAAGCTCCAAAAGAAAAAAAAAGGAAATTGGGGTACAAAAAGACAACTTTGAAGACTGCAAAATTTTCGAACAAAAGGCTCAAAATCCTCAAAAACGGCACAAACTTACGGCGTTCATGATGATTGTTGGAGATGAAGGAGTTAAAAACTCTTTAAGATTTTCAAAAAAGAAATGGGAGGATAGAAAATTGGATTCTCAAAATTCAAACTGATACCGAAAGTGTGGAAGCATCTGGCTATTTATACTAGTTTGGTGAGATCCTGAAATTCCATCCCTCTTACCTCATCACATGTCATGAATATATGGACATGAAGGGAGGAAAAAAAAAAACTAGACATACGATCCATATAAATTATATGGAACGAATATATCTCCTCAGATACAGTTTATTAGTGTATTTAAAGTACAATTATTGCTCCTGTTATTTTTTCTCAATCACCTTGAAAGACGAGGGAATACACAGGGCTTGGAGCAAACACACACACACACGACACATAATTTCCACCTTCAAAAAATCAAGTTTTCAATTCTTTCCTTTTTCTTGTCCCTTTTACTCTGTTACATCTCAGAAGAGGGAGGGAGAGAGATTTCATCCCCTTTGTTCCTCGTAAATAATCACAACAATTAATTGGGAGAATATGAAGAGAGAGAGAGAGAGAGTCAAAGAAAAAAGTAGTTTTGATTTTTGTGTGAGTTATACAGTAAAAATATGGTCATCGCCATGTCTCATGAGGCTCTCATGACGCTGTTCAAATAAATACATTGTAAGATCTCGAGCGTCAGTGGAAATGGGAGGTCGTAAATTATCATTTTTGGCCCCTTCTGTTATTTCCGCTACACTGAGAAAAAAAAATTATAATGGTAAACAATTATTATTACAGAAAAAAAATCGTAAAGCGAATAACAACAAGTAATTAAAAACTGTATCAGAAAGCCCTCAGCAATTTATTGGAAATATTTTTTTTTACTTCTGCCTCCATTTTTTTTTGTTTTGGAGAGCGATTCATTTTTTGATGACGGCGATGATTATCCATGATTTGAAGAAAATCCTTGTGTCATTATTATATGGACTCATATAGACACGGTGCTAGAGCATTAGTCTTGTTTGGAAAAAAAAATCCAGATAAATGAACTGAGTCATGCGATTTTTTTCTCACTTCTCAAATGAAGTAATTGTTTTTGCAATAACAAAGTGGATGATAAAAAAGCCCCCATAATTTCCCAGTTCCCTTTGATTTTTATTTTGTAATTTATTGTGATATTAAAAGTGAGGACAAGTCATTTAAAGGTGGGTTATTAATGACGAATGAACTTCAGAAAAAATTGGAGGGAAAAAAATGGCAATAAATTGGTTTGTGTATTCACTTTGATGGGACTTGGACGATCATTAATATTTTGGATTGGCCTTTGTGGGCCAATTGGAGATGATCTAGACCGGATCCAAATGGAAATGGATGGGAGGACCCACCCAAAAATTAGGCAGGTTCTGGAGAATATTTTAAAGTGACATTTAATTTTTTTCACACGCCGGGAACTGGTTTCTCATCCAGCAGAAGAAATTCTGGACAGATTTTTGTCCAAGAACCTGTTCATCCTGGAGTCTTCTGCTACTCAATTTGTCCGGATGGACCATTTGTCTCCATCAATTTGTCACCTATTGCCATCAATTAAAATTTGGACTTGTCAGATTTGGCATATTTTTAATGTTTTTCCCACATCCTGTTGACATTACGGATATTAATTGATTCAAATCATTACCGGTTTGGGCACCAGCCAGGAATAAATAAAAAAAAAAATTTTAATGCAGTGCAATATTTTTAAAAAGTATTGCTTGCGTAATATTTAAAAAAAAGTGTTCACATAATATAATTCATATTCATATTTTGGTAAGCATAAGAATAACAAGATTTTTGAATGAGTCAGCAGACTAGAAATTAAATATTTCGCAATATCCAAAACTCCTTTCGCCGTCAATGGACGCGCCACCCTCCGCCTTATTTTGGCTCCTTCATGTCAAAATGAACTTGAACTGCCGTAAAAGTGTGGTAAACGATAGATTACATTCCAATTTTGCAATAAATTTTCACCCCCACACAGCCTCCGGAAACTTGTTCTTTATTATACCTTTAAAAATACATGCAACGTCTTCAAAGGGTTAACTTTATTTCCAAGCACTTAGCTCAAATATTTTGCAGATGCACGAGAACAAAGGTGCAATTCATAGCACGCTACGCTATAGAACTATTTTTCAAAAATGCAACGGCAAAAAAATTTTTAAATTTTAAAAAAAACCGTACGGATGACATTACCCAAAAAATGGTACATCGACAAAAGCCTGGTAGCCATTTTGAAAGTTTAATATATGCGCTGTTAAAGTAAAATAAACCATTTATATTGAGTGATTTCACATAAATATATCATCTGCATAAGCAAAAGGTTAGTACGTGTGCAGATTTCCCTAATGAAACAATTATCGCACATTCCAAATTCATAAATGTGTCTTGGAATCCCCGGAGGCGGTGTAACAGCCCCAAAAAACGTGTCTACATTTCTGTATAAACATGCAAGAAGAAAAAGTCAAGAGTAGAATTAAAGGAATTATGAGCCATATTAAACAGTTCATTCCCATAATTTTTCTGTATACACATGTCATTTTTTATACATTTCCTTTCGAATAAACTGATGATGGCCTACGATTTGATTGACAACAAAGATCATCAACATTTAAAATGTATTAATTGTCAGATATTTAGTTACTCGTGGGCTAAATTATGACTGCGAAGTGTGTATTATATGCGTGAAAAAGAACGTGGGAAGTTTTTGGGCTTGTATGGCCATGCTAGTCTTCAAAAAAAAAAAAGGTATTTCATTCACTTGCAAAGGGTGTGGAATTGCTAAATTTAGGCATTTTTCTCCAGGCAGTGTTTTATGGGCCTATTTTAATAACGGAAGGTAAAGGATTAAAAGATTTACGAAGGCTGTAAAGGTGAATGCTGAGTTTCCTTCGAATTTTGTTCACCATATTTTTCAGTTGCAAAGACTCTTCTACAATTAAAGGATTAGAAACCGGGAAGGATTGTAAAAAACTTTTTGCTCAAAAATTATTCTACAAATTTTGTTCGTACATGTGTCCACGATTGTCCAAAATAACCTCCGTAATTTGTCCGTAACTAAACCACGAAGGAAAGCAACGAAAAATGCGAAACAAAATGAAAATTGCACTATTCCTGCACAATTTTTCAACAAAAAAAGCAATTTTTAAAAAAATGTCGGCTGTAAATCAGAAATTTCTTCGAGCATTGCCCTATAATATAATCTCCATGGATCCCTCATTGACTGATTAAAACGATATAGAACCTTCAATTGATCGTAAAAGGCCCCATGGAAAGATTTCGATCACACTCTGCTCCTGCAATACTTAATAATTATGCACCTGTATGCATATGGGATTAATTTATGATATCATCAAAATCATTCAAAATCAGACCATATGGCTACTAGTGAATATCGTCATCTATATACATGCATTATTATACGTGAAGGAAATGCTGATTTGTGATTGTAGGTGGTTTCGCATTTAATTTATTCCATTGCCCAAAGTGGAAACTTGATGTTTATTGGAGTTATTTTGAGGTGGAACGGTGGTGTGTGCACCTTTTATGCAATTGCTACTAGTGCTAACACAAAAAAAAAACATTTATCAAAGAGAGTGAACTTGTTTTTTTTGGGAAAAAAAGGACCTAACAAATTCATTATTTTAGCTACTAGAAATATTCCAGTTTATACCAGTGGACTTGTACCGTTTTTTGTAAGGGCTTCAAAGATATCTGTTGTGTATGTGAGACTTTTTGACGAGGAATCATGAGAATAAAGTGTGTGGCTTTATTAAATGCCAATCCATATTGTAAGGCAGGTGCAATTTTTTTTTCTCAAACAAAAGTGTTGCAGTCGTTCTTGATTCTTACTTACCTTCGTGTCAAAGGGACTCTTTCGATAATGACAAGTTCTAATGGCTGGTGAAGGAAGATAAAAGAAGGTGTTTCTGGCTGGTTCTCTGATTGAAAGTTGTCCTTTTTTCCCTTGATTTCAAAGGGGCGTTGTGCAGGTGGGGCTCTACACACACGGACAAGTGCTTGTTATTGCAAGTTTTACCATTTTTTCCACTTGGCAGATGATATTTGCACCATTGGTTTGGGGAAGATTCTTCCACTGGGGTCACCATGATTGACTTTTTTGTGGTGAGACATTTTTTTCCAGTTCATTGCATGGCCCATGAGTATGTATTGTATTACAAATTTTATAATTTTATTATTATTTTATTTTATTTTATTATTTTATCAAATTAAAATTTGATACGGGATGAATATTATGCAACCGAAGTGAGAAATAAACATCCGGAAGCACCGTACAGCACACGGGGTTTATACGTTAAAGTCAAGAATTAGGAGAAGGCAAGAACTAATCTAACAAGCACAAATCTAGCAAAAGAAATTAGCGTTAAAAAGAAATCATAGCAAACGTGTTTAATACATATGTATGTATGCCAAGGTTAGAAATTAGAGCAATTTAGCTTGTGCTTTTTATTAAGAGAACATTATATCATTATATGGTTTTTACGAGAAAAAATTATGCTTTTTGTACTTTAAAAATTAATACTTGTTGTCAGAAAAAATGATGCTGGTTAAGCTTTAAAAATTAATACTTTTTGTCAGAAAAATTTGTGCTATGAAAAAAGCACTGTCGGAACAAATTTTGTGTTTGCTTATGTCCGATCAAATTATGCTTCAGAAAAATGTCGGAACAAATTATCCTGTAAAAATTTATTTGCTTTTTACCCTAGAAATTAAGCTTTAAAAATGTATTTGCATTTTTCCTTCGAAATTATGCTTTTTTATCCTTCAATGACTTCATACATGTCCAACAACTATGAAGGTTTTGAGCTAAAAATCATTCAATTTCAATAATGTTGTCTTTTCTTGTACAAAATTTAACTTTTTTCCAGGCTTTATTTTTTCTCGGAAATATCCTCCCTTTTTTCAATGATGAGATTTAAGATTTTGATGATTTTTATCAATTATTTTTGTTTGGAAATGTGTCTAAAGGCACTTAAATCTTAACTTACAATAGTACAAAATGGTTAATGACAAAGTATTGCATGTGTTATACGTTTGGCTTGCCTTAGGAATTAGCATACCGCTAAAGGAAATCCAGATATGGAACACCCGGGACTTATGCTGATTTATGAGATTTATGCACTTATTTATGCTGATTTATGCCTGCAGGAAGCCCTCAAGACGGAAGCGTCAAAACACACGGGTTTTGTACTATAATTAAAAAATGTTTTGCAATACCTCCTTTTAATCAAGCATTGTGTAATCGTTGAAAGCTTCAAATTGGAAAGGAATCCCATGCGAAAAGACATTCAGGGTGATCCACCTTCAATTGGTTACTGGGGACTCTTGGGGCGATTGGAAACGGTAGCGTGTGTATAAGTTAGTGTCAAATTAATATTCATATTTTTCTTTTGGAAGAAGCATATCACTTTTATCTTGTATGTATGTACATAGTGAAAAATTGTTTTTTCACTCTGTATTCAACCAGAAGTCGTTCATGTCAATGAAAGTGTCGTGTGTGTGAGAGTTCACATCAAATCTGTGTCTTTGTGCCTTGAGGCTATTTTTCTGTCATTAATAATTTATTGTTTTTTTTGCCTTATCGTTTTTTACACCTTTCATTTGGTGAGAAGAAAATGTGCTTAGCACTTGTGCTCTAAATCGACATAATCGTTCAAGCCTCCTCAGCTCATTCAATGCATACTTATTTGCCCAAATGAATAAATTTGCAGGTCCACTCATTGAGGGGTAATTGTACGTGTACGTAAGGTAATAATCGTGATTTGGGAATACTTCACGTGCAGGATAATTTAATTATTGTTGATGAAATAATGTTAGAGAGAGAGAATAGCAGAAAGTGTGTGATTTACACAAATCCCAGAGTAATTTTCATTCAAATAACGAGAACAATTAACGATTTATTCATTCCATCAAATGTAATTATTTAGTAGAGAAAAAAATTTTGTTAGTCAAAGTTGACAAGGGAGAATAAGCGCGTGTCGCAGGTGACTTTTTGGGGCGATGTTGAGTGTTTTAGTATGCACACAAGGATGTGTTAAGTAATTTCGTTTTATTTTCCTTTGACATCGTTTAGGCATGTTAGGTAAACAACATATGCTAATCTAGCAACATACTATTACTTTTAACGAGTTTCAGCCAGTGTCATAATGCTGTAGAAAACGTGTGGTTAGTTTCAGTTTATTTCGTATAACGACGTCGATTTATAAAAGTTTTAAAGAGCACAATTGTATATGAGTATGTGTTACAAAGTTGCAATATACCCGTACCGAGCTTAGTAGGCACGCTATTTTAAGTGAGATTTAGGAGCAGATGAGTTTTTAATGAGATTCTCCATGTTTTTTTGAACGGATTCGAGATTCGGTTCAATTTTTAAAGCTTCTTCGTACGCGGATTTGGCTAGGTGCTTCTTGTTCCACCGATGGTACAATACACCTGAAATGTTGTAATAACTCTAATTAATGCATGTGCGTAAATACATACATCTTTTCAAAACTGTCTGGTAGAGCTACATATTTATTAAATTTATTATGTATTATATTTTTACGTACCGAGATTCGCAAAGTATTTGGCGGGGATGTGCCGATGAAATTTCTTACATAAATTAATAGCAGCCCTGAAATGACCCTCCGCCTCCGGGAACTCTCCGGACTTCCCATAAATGTTTCCCATGAGGAACCTGACCGTATCATCCGTATCAAGCATTTTGGCAGCTTGGGTTGCCCATTCTTTAGCCTCTTCAACTTTACCTTCCTGATCCTTGAGTATGATGAGGTTTACCCAGGCTTGAGAATGGGTGGGCTTGAGACTCACGGCTCGGAGCCAGCACTTAAAAGCGTTGGCTTTGTCACCTATGTCTAAATACTGCAAGAAAAATTTTTGCATCAGATTTTTACACTATGACATCTAAAACACTAGTATTACAAATTTCAGAAATATTTTTAATGTGACTCAGCATTCTTCCTAGTCTTGTTGTTACAAACATTCGTAAATTTGTACCTAAACGTATAAATATGAGTACT
Organism: Disparrhopalites patrizii; assembly: GCA_034698585.1. Taxonomy (NCBI): domain Eukaryota; kingdom Metazoa; phylum Arthropoda; class Collembola; order Symphypleona; family Sminthuridae; genus Disparrhopalites; species Disparrhopalites patrizii. The sequence goes on from JAQGBT010006213.1 coordinate 9,753, forward strand.
ACACTGCTCAGCTATACACACCCGAATCCTTCCTAACTGATACCTTGCGCTATTCCACCACTTCATCTAATTGTAAGTAGCCATTACGATGACAGATTTATCATTGCACAACTCATAACGGAAAACTGTTTACCGGCTACGTACAAATGCCCATATTTTCAGTACTTAGAATTCTTCTCTTATCATTCAAGTTACCGATGCATCACTTCCATTTTTCAACCTACAGCTTCAAACGATAAACTGATCAAGCGACTGACTGCAAAAATAATTCTTCCATATTAATTGACAGTGACACAATCAAATATGTATATCTTTTGTACAAATTGTTACTAGTCAGTAATAACGACTTGTTTTCGGTAACTTTCAAAAAAATTAAAGTGGCTGCTGGATCAACTGGAAAAGCTTCTACTGAATAAATATTGTTTTTTAGAGAATTAGATTGCATACCAAATTTCCAAGGTTGTACAGACAATCTGGATATCGTTTTCTGTGTTCAAGTGCACGAAGGTAGCATTCTTTAGCTTCTTTGGTATCCTTTCGACTTAGCACAATGCCTAAATTCATCCAAGCTGCAGCAAAATCTGGTCTGTAACACCAAGTACAATTTTTATATGCCAAATACGCAAAACTATTTACAATAAACATTTGTCTCTTAAGCTCACTTGACTTCAACAGCTTTTCTAAGCCAAAGTTCGGCTTCTTCATAGTCTTCTGTAGAGCGAAGGAGATTTCCCAAATTATTCATGCTCTGATAATAATCGGGCTTTAAATGCAAAGCCATTCGGTAACCCTGGGCTGCTTTAAATTTACTCCCGGATTCCCCGTAGTAGGTACCCAGATTGTAATGAACTTTCGCATTGCCTGGACACACCTTGTAAATTAATATTTATTACATACATATTAATTTTTTATTAATATTAATACACAGCTACCCAATACGAATTTTAAAATCACACTGATACTGAGTATAAACGTATAAAGTTTTAGACTTTTATGCCTTTCAGAATTAAGCACCTCAAGGGCTGATTTAAAAAGCAAGCCTTCGTCTATCCACTCAACAGATCTTTGAACCGAGCGGACGTAAAACCAAATGACTGTAAAAACAACGAGTTTAATATTCCCTGTCTTTGGCAACAGTTGGAATGCATAGCTCATGAAGAGTGCGTAGCCAGCGCACGGAAGATACAAATTTCGCTCAGCGAGTACGAAGCCCACGGTAAATATTACATTCGATGCGGGAAGGAACGTAGTCCCCGCAATCAGGAGGGCCACCATAACAAGTCTAGTCAAAGCATAATGAAAGTTATTAAAGAAATGCCTGTTCCGTAAGAGTTCACAAGGAAAACTAAAGAACGAAACAGGTAATTACTTTGATTTCCATGCAACAAACATGAGTCTGATCCCCACTCCTATGAAAAGGAGTACAAGGTAAAATCGAGGGTCAAGCGGTGAACGGATGAGTGGCACACACCCCATGGACCAGTCGTAGCATAGCCAAATTGGATGGATGAGCAGGTACACGTTGAGCATCCAAATGTATACGATACTCACGACCTAAAGGAAGTGAATTACAATAAGTAATACGTACAAAAAAAACAGGAGTACTTGCTTCTACATACGCAATATCGCTTAAATATTAAAATTAAATCAAGTAGGCAACCTTTGCAACATTGTTCTTGGCGAAGGCTGGAGGGTTATCAAATGCCTGGAAAACCGGAGGACCCCCTTGGTACCACAGACGTAATATAATGAATCCTAAAACTATTCCCAAGCTTAAACAATGACCCAACAATTGTTGTTTACTAGGCTTCCAGCGTCGCTTTGCGATAACATCTAATGAGATTCTAAGTAACTACGTAAAAAAATGAGAAACATTAAACTCCAGGATGGCTAAATTTTCCGTTGTAGGTGAATACGTACTGATATATAACACTTACAACTGCAACAATCGCATTTTCCTTAAACAGTGAGCCCAAGATGGAGAACCCTGCAATGAGGATTGATGACCAGACTTGATACTTATAGCTGTTACTTCTTTTCCTATCCCTCGGGGTGAGAATGAATCCACCCATAAAGACGAAGGCAGCGAGTAGATCAGCCCTACCAACTAACCCTCCCAAGGGCTCCACATGCACCGGATGGACCGCAAAAATTATGGATGCCACATAGCAAATGCTCTCATACTTCGGAGAGTAATCCAGACACTTATGAAGAAAGAAGTAGACAAGGATGGAATTGAGTCCATGGATGACCAGATTTATTAAGTGAAACCGGAAAGCGTCCTTTCCCCACCAGGAATAATTTAACCTGTAATGAAATCAACTCTCATTAAAACGTTTGGTCAACACTATCAACAACAGCCCTTACGTAATTGAAAAGATTAAACGTGGCCAAACTAATTGGAAACCATAAAATTGATCTTATATGTATACATACCTAAAACTAAGTGTAGTAAGCGGCCGGAAGGATTTATGACTCTGCGGATGTGCGATTGCCACCCCCCAGAAATCATTCTGCCAAATCCTGGACCAACCCTCCGGTGCAGGATTGATGACATCCTCATTCTTGACAATGGCCTCCCCATCATCAAAGATAAAAGTTCCCCAAAGCGTCGGGAAAACAGAAGTCACCCCCAGGACAAATAATGTCAAAAGCTTGGTCCTCTGCATTTGACACCGACGAATAGAGTATCACACCGCCAAAAGGAGTATTTGCAGCCGAGATTCATTCCAAATGTCCTTTTAATTTTTTCCCTTCAACTCAATTCCTCACACATTTTGTACAAAAGGAGATGATCAAATTCGAAAAGGTATACGCTTGTACCTTTCAAAAATGACATCTTCAGACTCGGAGAAACAAAATAAACGTGTTAGTTTCACCAGTTAAGTATTCCGGAAGAGCGTTGTCCTTTTAATCCTTTTTTTTTCCTTCCAAAACAATAGCCTGCGGTTGTTTTTTATTTTTAAAAGGACGAGGATTAAAACCGGCAGTGCATGGAAGACAACTGCAGATTTTCCACTGCTGCATTTTACCCTGAGAAAAAGGAAGGAGAAGCTGAAAAAGATTTTCATGGGGGAGAGAGAGAAAAAAAATAAAAGGATGAGAATTTTTGGTGCAGTGCAGACTGCAGAGACGTGCAGAGAGAGAAAATCTTCTTTTTTT
>JAQGBT010006214.1:0-12909 GCA_034698585.1 Disparrhopalites patrizii
GGGGGGTATGTGAACACCGTTATAGTGCGAAAACCGTTATAAGGAGGTCCGTTATAGAGAGAATTGACTGTATAAGGATTATGTTTCAAGCAGAAAGGCTAAGCGAAGATTGCATCAAATAAGATTTTCCTGCGGATTTTTCCCATGATTTATAGTATTATTTTAGAACAAATTGCATTATAAACGGACGTACGGAAATTATGAACATAAATTACAACGCCAATGTGCATTATACTGGAACCACCAGGCCAAAGGTTAAAAGACATTAATAATTCTTACCCAGAACCATGGCGGACACAACACAAGTGTAAAGGAATGCAGGAGCTGGAGAGAAGAGTTCAAGGTGGACACAAATTAAAGTAACAAGCCGACAAAGTTTTATTGACATCCCACCCAAACGTAATATGTACAAAGTTCATCCATCCGTACATGCATCATATACACTGTGAACTAGATTGCGCTTTCAAAGAGCAGCATTGACAATTAACGGATACGTAACGATAGAAATAAAGTGAGGGGGCTACAAGAATAAAAGTACGAATGTGCGTGCCAAATGTCAATGCTTGTGAAGTGCATCGAAAAAAATTAATTTGTTGTTATCATTGGATTAAAACGTGTATTGGCACACTTGGTATTTAGGTGCGAAATGAACAGATAGCAGATCCTGGTTGTCTCCATGAACACGTTGCGTGTGTTTACACTCACAATGACAAAGTCCTTCGACCAGTCCGAGAAACCCAGCTCTCGCACTTGACCTATTTGATGACGACAATTCAGGTCAAGTAGACATATAAATACGGCTTCTACAGGCTTCCCAAAACATTCTGAAATCTCGCATCCAACCGCGAATATCTTCCAGGTACAAATATTTCAGCCAACCAAATTCACATTTCTCATCATGAAAGTGTCCACGATTGTACTGGTTGCTCTGTGCTTCTCTGGAGCCTTTGCTGCGCCCAGAAGCCACAGACACTTGGCTGTTATTAGCGCCAAGGTGAGAAGATTTAATTTCAAATTTTGTTTTCCAAAACTATTTTATACTCCATATATGTAACATCCAGTTGCTTCAAATATTTGAGTTTGTCTATAAATTGTAGCAATTATGTAATAAAAATTATTTCATTTATAGCAACAAGCTGTCGCCCCGCAAATACACCTTCCCTCCCTCATCAACGCCATCTCTCAAGCCGTTAGGGACATCGGTGCCGCTCTTGCACGGGCTGATGCCAGTCTGGCGGGAATCATTGTGGACAGCCAACTACTTGACCAGATTGCCAAGCAAGTCGTTTCCGCCGAGAAGGACATTGCCGCCGAAGTGCAAAGAGCCGCCCGAGACGCCCTCAACACTCCCGTGAAGGACCTCCCCGCTCTTGCCCAAAGAACTCTGGAGAACATCCGGGCTCGTGTCGCCCAAACTGCCGAGAATATCCAAAGTCTCGTTCAAGAACAAGTCCCGGAACTCGTCCAGCAAGTTAAGGTAGTCCTCGACCAATTGTTGGACGATGTGGAAGCAGCCCTCCAACCTCTGATTGACCTCATCCAGAACCCCCGCATCGGAACCAACGGAGTGTCTCTTCCAGATCTGATTGCTGCCGTGGACAAAGCCGCAAAGGATGTCGCAAATGCCGTCAAAAGTGCGGCTCAACAACTGGAGAATATCCTGAAGAACAGTCCCGTCCTGCAAGATGTGGAAAAGCGACTGACATTGGCCGCTGAACAAGCCAAATCCGTTGTTGACGAAGCTCTGGCCAAAGTCCTTAACACCCCCATCAAGGAATTGCCCCAATTGGTGAAAGACACTGCTGCCGATCTCCAAGCAGTTGCTGAAAATGCTGCTAGAGACGTTCAAGAAATTGTGGAACGGGATGGCCCCCAGTTGGCTGAGCAGGTCAAGGCTGTTTTGGCGCAGTTAAAGGAGGAAGTTCGAGCTGCCGTTCAACCCGTTCTTGACCTCATCGGAGGATCCAGCCAAATTACGCCCCGAGCTACCCTCCCCGACATCATCGATGCCGTCCAACAAGCGGCTAAGGACATCAATAAGGCCGTGGAAAAGGCTGCTCAAGATCTCCAGAGTGCTTTGGAGGGTAGTCCTCTCATCCCAGAAGTGACTGATTCGTTGAAAAAGGGCGCCGCCAGTGGTAAAAATATTGTTGCGAAAGCTCTGAGGGACCTCCCAACCACCCCCGTAAAGGAATTGCCCGCCTTAGTACAGAGGACTGTGGAGGATCTTGAGGCTCAGGTTGCAGCAACTTCTACCAAAATCGAGCAGATTGTGCGTGAAAACGCTCCTGAGTTGGCTGCGCGAGTTCAGGATATTTTGGACACATTGAAGGCCGAAGTGTCTGCTGCTGTCCAACGAGTGGTTGACCTCATCAAGCCCCCAGGCACTCCCGCTCCCCGCAGACTTCAGTTCAGACGTCGGGCTTAAATCCATAACGCTGAATGACATCTCTCAATCATTATGCGCTTAAACTATTCTTGTAAAAGAACACTATGAGTCCGCCGTCGTGCCTGTTGTTTTTACGAGGTTTCCAATATACTCAAATAAATAAACTTTTGTACATGAAAAACACGTGCATCTGTTTTCCGTTTCATACATTCAATTCAATTTTTTAACTGGGATTTAAGGTGGGAAATTACAACTACCCAAATTAGTTGCCTTCCAAATTTTACTTGTCCGATATACTTGAGAGTTTTAACTTCTGCCCTTGCATGCCACCTTTGATAACGCTGAAGATTGTTATACATTTTTCCATGCAAATATAAGTTCTAAGAGGGTGCCAGTAGGGTATGAGATGTACTGTATGAAATCCGTGAAGACATGTTTTGTGTCATAGTGAGCACCCACGTACGTATATATTAAATGCGTGCCTATTATATGTATGTATATACATACACGCATGACCAGAATTACCATTTTTCTAATTGAAATAAGAAATCTGCGTACGTTATTTGTAGAATTTTATCGCCGATCTAGACTGCATTTATTTTGTATATATATATATCCATAAATAAAGTGAAAGTCTTATGTATGTACATATGTATAAATATATTAGTGTGTACATTGTTTAAAGCTAATACACGTACAGGCTCCTGCTCCTGGAAATTGCACCACGTCGTTCTTATTCAAATGTAAATAGCTTTCTATACTATCAACAAAGCAAAAAGACATTTTAGACTATTTAACTCTCACTCGAAATGAAATTACTAATTACAGTGGACTCTCTTTATAACAACTCTCCCAATAACAACTTTTTCTCTATAACAACTTTATTTTTTATCCCTTCGTATATGGTGTGTACGTATTAAATGTTCCATATAGCAACTTCTGCATATAACAACCGCTTTTGTCCTTCCCTTCAGGGTTGTTATAGCGAGAGTCCACTGTAAAAATATCGCTGACAAAAGACGTTTCAAAATGCATGCAGTGAAATCATTGTTTGTGCTGCTTACAAATCTCTGCAACTAGCAATAATCTTTTGGAAACGCTCTTTCAACAAGTCACTGTCCCAGCTGCTAGCAACACATATCTGGACAGGTGAGCCAGAACTGTCAAAAATGAAGCCAGGATAATGCGTCCAATGTTTACTGTTTCCCGCTAAATCCTTCACACACTTTGAAAAGGTCATTCAGTGCCAATTTATTATCTCACAACAACTCGATTGTTCTCCATTTATATGTATACGTTTTTCAAGTATTTTTATCATTCTTTATCTCTCCAATTAAGTATACCCAGCACTGCTGTACGGACGGTCAAAAATATATACAGATACATACTCACTATCATGGAGCTAGAGCGTGTGGGAAGCAAGACAAAATCTGTTGACTGGCCGAGAAATGCCTGGGTGTTTTATAAATGGTAAGATAACGTGAACAGATGTTATTTAGTTGAGTGTGTACGGATCTCGTAAATGACAAAATAGGAGAAAAGCAATATGTGACAAAGGAGAGAAAAGAAGGGATGCACGAGAAAATGCGAGAGGGAAAAGTGGAAAGAGAGGAATACAGTGGACTCTATCTATAACAACTCTCCTTATAACAACTTTTTCTCTATCACAACTGTATTTTTCAGCCTTTCGTATATGTAGTGTACATATTAAATGTTCTATATAACAACTTTTCCATATTACAACCATTTTCGCCCTTCCCTTCAGGGTTGTTATAGCGAGAGCCCTCTGTATAGACACAGAGAACGTGAATAGGCAAGTGTATAGGTAAACATAAAAGAAAGCGTGAACCATAATAAGGACAATATAAATAAGCACATCAATAAGGACAATGTAAAAAAAAGTAGCGAGGAGAGATTATAATAAAAGGAGAGAATGCGTAAACAAGTATACTAGAAGACTAACAAAGCGGGGAAAATATAGAAACGGAGAATCAGAGGGAGAGACGATAAAGCAATGAAATGGAAACAGAATAGGCAAAGGAGAAAATTGAAATGGTCGAACGATGAGAAACAGATACAGTGGAGTCTCGATATAACAACAACTGAAGGGAAGGGCGAAAAATATTTTTACAGCGAAAAGTTGCTATATAGAACATTAAATATATGTATGCATACCTTAATGTTCGATGGGCGGAAAAAAAAATGTTGTTACAGAGAAATGTTGTTATAAAGAGACTTGATATAGACCGACTCCACTGTATATAGGATGATAAGAGAAAAGAGGCAACTGAAGGTGAAAGCAGACAAGGAGAAAATTAGAAAAACAGAGAGAGAGAGAGAGAAGACCACAAAAGGTGGGAGGATGCAAACAGAAAAGGAGGAAGTACAGAGAAATAACAAAACAGAGAAAGCAGAGTAAGTAGAAATTCACAGAAAAGAACAGAGTGAAATCAAAATAGATAGAGAGCAGACAAAGACATATAGAGGACACTGACAATTAAAGACAAGTCGAGAAAAAAGTGAAAGGAATAGAAACAACGGGAAAGGTAAAGAGGATTGAACGAGAGAAAGTAAAAATTATTGAAAGGAAGAAAGTGAAAATGATTGAAAGCGGAAAATTAAAATGACTCACAGGGGGAAAGTAAGAATGATTGAAAGGGAGAAAGTAAAAACGATTTAAAGGGAGAAAGTAAAAATGATTGAAATGGAGAAAGTAAAAACGATTTAAAGGAAGAAAGTAAAAATGATTGAAAGGGAGAAAGTAAAAACGATTTAAAGGAAGAAAGTAAAAACGATTGAAAGGGAGAAAGAAAAAATGATTGAAAGACAGAACCTGAAAATAATAAAAACAGAGGAAGGGAAAATGATAATAGAACGAGAAAGTGAAAATAATAGAAAAAGATCAAGAGAGAATGATAATACAAAGAGAGCAAATGAAAATACTACACTTAATAATAGAAAGAGAAAGTGAAAAGTATTGAAAGACATTATGAAGATTCTCGAAAAAGAGAAAGCGAAACGATAGAAAGAGCGAAAGTAAAAATGATACAAAGAAAGAGAAAATCATGGAAAGTGAAACAGTGAAAATGATATAAAAAGAGAAAGTAAAATAAAAAGAAAGTAAGTAAAAAAAGGAAATATTGAGAATAAAGGAAAATGGCAAAAATCAAGCCAGAAAATAAGTGAAAGGCATAAAAATAGAGAAACTGAAAAGGACTGAAGAAATATGTCAAGGAAAAAGTGAAAAATACAGAAGCAATATATGAACGAAAAAATCAAAAGTACAGAAGAAATAGTGGAAAAAGTGAAAACGATACAGGAGAGTCTCAAAGATAAAAAAGGAGACAAAGTAACAAACGGAAGCTACAGAAGAGATTAACTGGGAAAAGAAGTAAAAAAGGAAACACAAAAATCGGAACGAGAAAATACACATGAAAATGATAAACAAGTAATTTGGAGCAGAGACAAGGAAAAAGAGAAAAGACGGAGAAATACAGAAAAGGAAAGAAATATGGAGAAAATGAAAACGGGAGATACATCGACGAAGAGAAAATATGGACTGAAACAAAGAGAAAAGTACAAAGTAAGAGAGAGAAACTGATAAAAACAGGATGCGCTGATAAACGACACGGAGCAAGAGAATTGCACAGGTGTGCAATAGAAATCAGAATTGATTGGTAATTACTTATCAATTAATTAAAACCAAATCAGTGGATGATCTCATCTCTTTATGTACAAACAGGTGAGATCCTGGTAAAAGTGCACCGTACTTAAAAACATGTCCATCAATTCAAGAGGACAATTCGTGTGCCCCCCGCGAAAAACTTGGCCTTTGCAGACTGAAATAATAATATGTAAATACGATGACGCACGAAGGTCGGATCTGAATGGGTGTATAAAAAGGGAGCAAATCCCACTGAACTGTCACTTCCAATCCAAGGAGCAATTAGGAGAGTTGACAGCAAATTATCTGAAGAGAGCAAACCCTGCAATCATGAAATTATCCTTTGTTGTAGCATTAGTGGCCTTGTGCCTCTCTGCCGCATCCGCTGCACCCCGAAGCCACTCACAACATCTGGCTGTTGTACATCCGAAGGTAACATACACAATACAATTTTCTGATTTAAAGTCCTTATTTAAAAAACAAATTTTGTCTAGAAAAATTAAATGATGTTTATTTTTTTCTGATATTTAATTTTTTCTGATATTTTATTTTTCCTGATATTTAATTTGAAATTTCCCGCGGCTCAATAGCCATTTTAATTAAATCCCCCCAATTTTTATTAATTTCCAGCAACATGCCGTGACCCCACAAGTGGACCTTCCCCAACTAATCGAAGCCATCCGTCGTACCGTCCAGGACATTGGATCTGCCTTGGAACGTGCTGAAGCCCGATTAGAAGAGCTCATCGAGAATAACGAACTTCTCCAGCAGATCAAGGATGAGATCCTTGCGGCGGAAAAGGACATCCTTGGCATCATAGAAGCTGCCGCTGCCCGTGCTATTACAACCCCCGTGAAAGAGCTCCCCGCTCTGGTCCAAGTGACACTGGAATCGATCAACGATCGTGTGGCACAGGCCCTCCAGAAGATCGCGGAACTTGCCCAAAATCTCCGGGATGATGTCCGCCAAGAGGTGGAGAACGTCCTCCTTGATTTGGCTGCGGACGTCCGCGCCGCTCTCCAACATCTACGTGATCTAATAGATCCCCCAGAAGAGTCCCGATACATCGCCAAGCCCAGAGCTTCCCTGGAAGAAATTATTGAGGCACTCATGAAAGCTAGCGAAGAAATCAAGCAGGCCGTCCTAGATGCCAACGAAGCACTGATGAGTCTTCTGGAAAACAACGGTGTTCTGGATGAGGTCCTCGTCATTTCTCAGAATGCTGACCGGGACATCAGAGCAGCCATTCAGAAGGCCTTGGACAATGCTCCGGGAAAAAATCTGGAAGAACTCTGGGCGTTGGCTCAGTTGACAGCGGATCAAATCCAGGGCATTCTTGGACAAGCAGCTGCGAAAATCCAGCAAGTGCTCGCAAATAGCGGGAACGAAGATCTCATCCCGCAGATCCGGGAAATCACTGACCGTCTCCAGGCCAATGTTCAAGCCGCCATCCAGCGCCTTTTGGACACCATCAATCCTCCAGAAGAGTCCAGATACATCGCCAAGCCCAGAGCTTCCCTGGAAGAAATTATTGAGGCACTCATGAAAGCTATCGACGAAATCAAGCAGGCCGTCCTAGATGCCAACGAAGCACTGATGAATCTTCTGGAAAACAACGGTGTTCTGGATGAGGTCCTCGTCATTTCTCAGAATGCTGACCGGGACATCAGAGCAGCCATTCAGGAGGCCTTGGACAATGCTCCGGGGAAGAATCTGGAAGAACTCTGGGCATTGGCTCAGTTGACAGCGGATCAAATCCAGGGCATTCTTGGACAAGCAGCCGCCGAGATCCAGCAAGTGCTCGCAAATAGCGGGAACGAAGATCTCATCCCGCAAATCCGGGAAATCACTGACCGTCTCCAGGCCGATGTTCAAGCCGCCATCCAGCGCCTTTTGGACACCATCAATCCTCCAGAAAGCCATGTCCGATCTCTTTCCTCCATCGTGCCCCGAGGTAACAGCGTGGAACTGATGCGACATGCAGTCCGGAAGCTCGGAGTGAAGCAAGTCCCAATCCGGGAACTGGTCGAAGCTGTCCTGAGAGCCCTTGAGCGCATCGGAACGGCCGCATCGGCTGCGGGTACGAAAATCGAGGAGATTTTGACTGGAAGTGGGCTCGTTGAAGAGGTTGCAGCGGTCGTGGAGGAAGCCGCCGGAGTGGCTCGCGCTGTCCTGGAGGCTGCCCTGGAAGAAGCCAAGGACACTCCAACTGATCAGTTGCCAGCCCTGCTGGAGCGAACTCTCCAAGAACTGCAAGTAATTGTGGAGGCAGCAGCAACCGCAATTGTGGATTTGGTACGGGATCGCCCGGAATTGGTTGATCAAATCGCTGCCGTTCTCCGGGAATTGGAAGCGGAAACTCGGGCTGCCATTCAGGAAGTACTTGACCTCATTCGACCTCCCACTGCCGCTCCCCCGAATCTCCGAAGAATTTCTCACAGAAGAAGAGCTTAAGGAAATTCGTGGTTTCAAATCTACAGATGGATACTCCTTCTTGCCAAATATGTCTTTGATTACCGTATAATTTGTAACGTTAATTGTGGAATAAATCTTGCTATTCCTTTAGTAAATTCCTTTCGTGAATACAAAAATGCTTAATTTTGAAATAAATCTTGATATTACGTTTTTTAATATAAATAAGTTTTGGATAGATCTCGCTATTCTTTTTTGCGATTACATAAATGCTTAATTGTGAAATAAATCTTGAAATTACTTTTTCAAAGACACCTTGCGATGCCCAAATTCAGCGTTCAAAATCGAAAGGTTTCCAATCGCCGAATTTTTTATCATTTTCGGCATTAAGGAGGCATACATTTGATCATTTTAGTTTATATTATGACCATGTGGAGATTATCTTTCGTACTTTACAGCATGAATTTGTTTTTGCAGGCTTTTTACGCGCTTTCAGGCCTTATTTCTTGAAAAATAATATATTCAGAGCTAGGCCACAGATTTAATAATTAAAATTTTGAACAAAGTCAGCGATTATATTCATATAATAGTACGAATCTTAAAATAACAATATCAATAATCATAATTTATAATAGTTTATATTTTATATAATTAATAAAATAGTTTAGCATCTCATCGACAAACAGTAAGTGTTATTCTAAATGTAATTTTGGAAAGCTTTTAAGTTTAACAAAAATAGACAAAATGTACCCGTTTCTCTTGCCAATTTTTGTGTTAAGAGCACAGTTTACTCTCCCTATACAACGGAACCATTAATAACGGCTTTTTCGTTATAACGGTAGCAGAAAATACTCCTCTCCAAAACTTTCTCCAACTGACGAATATAGTTTGCCTTCTCAACATTGCAGTTTTCCATCATTACGAGTAAAATTAACTGGTTAATAGGAATATCTTTTACGGAGAAAATCGACTATATTATTAGTAATCTTTAAAATTCTTCCATTCAATCGTGAATCCTTTTCCCGTGCCTTCGCCGTCCGAGGAGAATAGCACAATGTATGGATAAGGGCTAATGGATGTCGTGTTCCACAAAACTCCGTCAAATTCACCGCTTACCCTGCAATGAGAAAGTGTACCGATATTATGAGCATTTGTTTTTCAGAATATAGACACCGAAACCAAAAAAAGGTCGGAATTTCCAAAATCCGACCAAAATTCGGAGTTTAAAAAAAAAACTATTTTAGGGAAATCTCTTGTAAAGAAAATGATGATGTTACTATGAAAGAAGCTATACTCATAAACCCGTACGAGGCAATATGCTGGGGATACTGGACCTTATTCCGGCGTTGCTTGTAATCCTGTAATCCATACACTTGAATGACATCATTCGGGGCCTGTGTGTGAATATTCGCCAGATGGAGCTCCTTGTAACTGAGAATGTCCGGAGGAGAGCGATTCTTTTGGGTGTTAATTACCACGGCCACGTGCTCGTTATTCCCATATTCAGCCCTTTGCTGAACGCCAGGATACCTAAATTGTCCCTCGGGCTCGGAAATGTGATAGACAGCGGTATTGCCCAAACCCAGCTGGCCTCTAACGTGCATTTCAATGCCCTTATTACTTTGCTCTCCGCATGTGGACAACGCCAGGAAGACCACACGTGCACTGATAGCCACCGCAGTTTTGTTTTTCGGTCTGTAATGAAAGGTAAAGAAAATGCCGTACATAATATGCACTCATGCCGTTCGTAGTTGTTAAAAAGTTGTATGAACCTTTCCAACATTAATGAGGGTAATTAATTTAAACTGAAAACATCACCGAATTACAGTAAAAATTGTATTTTAGATAATTCAAAACTACTGTTTATGGACTTACGTTTTAGCAAGTTTAGAACTGATTTCTGAGATAAGAGAGCAGTAGCATGATACAATGCACAATTTTAAATATGTTAAATATCAATATATAAAATATGCGTTAAATATATGTTAAAAAAATATAAATATAAAATATATATAAAATATATGTTAAATATATGTTAAAAAATATAAATATAAAATATATGTTAAATGTATGTTAAAAATATATAAATATAAAATATATGTTAAATATATATGTTCAAGGTCTGGCTATTTTTCGGTAAGTATACGCAGTAGAACATAATATCAAAGTTCGAATTTAATATATGTACATATTAGGAGTTGCAACGATTTGATTCTGAATCGGATTTTTCGATTCAATTCTATTCAAATTTCAAATACTTGAAAATTTGATTTGATTCGAACCGTAAATCGAAGCAAATAATTCGATTCAAGACGTAATTCGAATCATAAAATTGAACTGAAATTTAACTGAAATTCGATTCATTCGAGTCATTATTTAATACAAATTTTTTGGATACTCTTCCGAAGCAGAGCCATAACCATCCAAATATTTAAGCAAATTTAAATCAACGGTAAATATTACATCCAGATAACTTGCATTTATTTGAAGCGGGAAACTATTAGACTTCATTATTATGCTAAAAATTTGCAAAAAGGGAAAAAAATGTGCCACAATAACATATTTTTTAAATCGTTTGAATCATGATTCGATTCAATCCATGGCTTGAATCGAACCAAATCGAATCATTTGTATCCCGAATTGGATCTAATTGCAAATTTGGATCCGATTCGAGCTTTCAAACGAATCAAACTAAAAATTTTGAACCAGATGGGATCGTTGCCATCCCTATAGGGATTATATGTATATATACATATAATTTGATGCGAAACAAGTGAAATTTTATAACAAATCGAAATAAATTAGACGCTATAATAAAGCAGAAAATTAGACGCTGTTGTGAACACAAAATATTTGTTTTGGTTAAAAAACATTAGTTGTTTGAAGAAATATAATTTATATTAAAAAACGTGAGATACATACAGAATAAAGTACATACATTTCGTAGGGAATAAGTCCCTGCTGTGTCCAGGCGAATGCGAAGACACCGTCGTGCTCATGCATTGTGGCGCCCCCTTGTGAGATACTTATCTGGAGTTCCGCGTACGGCTCAAAAGGCTCCAGAACCCACACACAGTACTCGTAATTGCCCAGCGTTTCTGTTTGCTTGTAGTTTATGTAACACTCCGTTCCGAAAGTTAGTGATACCACGCCCCCACAGCCTTTTTTGAAACAAAACAAAATAATTACTAACCAGTGGCGAAATCCCTGAAAAATAACATTTCAGATCAGAGTAACTGAAAGATTCCACCTTGCGGCAGCCTTTAGCTAAGAAATGGCAAAAATAAGGCCAAAATTAATATGTGTCATTTTATCGGGATTCCAGTAAAATAAGTGCATCTCCAGATACTACAAAAAATGACCGGTTATGGCGGCTTTTCTGCGCAAAGTTGCAATAACTGTCAAGACGACTACAGTCAATTCTCTCTATAACGGTTTAGCAAAAATCAGCCAGAAAAACCGTTATAACGAATAACCGGTATAAGGAAAACCGTTCAAAAACGGTTTTAATGGCGGGGGATTCGAAATTACATAAAAACCGGTATAGCGTGTGAGGGCGTGGCCTAAAACCGTTATAGCAAAAAGGAATTTATGGCGGGAGATTGATAAATTTGAAAAAACCGAAATAGCATGTGAGGGCGTGGCCTAAAACCGTTATAGCAAAAGACATTTATTGGTCGGGGATTCAGAGCTTCCCCGTTATAAAATAACCGTTATAGAGTAAGTTTTTAGCATTGAAATGGTCTCGGGCGGGTTTGTGAACACCGTTATAGTGCGAAAACCGTTATAAGGAGGTCCGTTATAGAGAGAATTGACTGTAATTTTGAACTTTGAGCAGAAGAACCGTCATTTTAACAATATTTGTCGGATTTGTATATGACTTTCAATGGATCTGTAATAAAATTCGGAGAAAGTCTTGTTCATGCTGAGACATTTTCTCTGGAATCATTTTCAAGATTTTTGTCACGTATGTATATAGTCAGTAATTGCTTTTTAATTTACAGAAAATGCTCGCTTTAAAAACTTTCTTCAATTATTAACACAGAAATTATTGCTCTCTACTACGGTTTTTTGTTGTAACGAGGAAAATTTGCTGATTTAAGGGGAACCTTTGTAAAGAGAATCCGCTGTATTCTAATGGAAAGCACAAATTTTAAGAATTTAAACAAATATTTCCTTCAACTTGCCATCTCTCAAAAAGGCAGAGAAAAAAGCTTCAATGGACTATAACGCTGGATTCATTTTTTTTTTTAAAAAGTCCATCTTGAAAAAGGACTTGAACCGCTTTGCCACACTCCTTCTTATACACTTATTAGGTATTATATATGTGTATTATATACAGTGGAGTCTCTATACATAACAGCACCCCTTATACAGTCAATTCTCTCTATAACGGACCTCCTTATAACGGTTTTCGCACTATAACGGTGTTCACATACCCCCC
>JAQGBT010006215.1:0-12908 GCA_034698585.1 Disparrhopalites patrizii
TTATTTTAAATAATTAAATTTATTATTTATTTACATATTATGTACTATTTATTTTAAATAATTAAATTTATTATTTATTTACATATTATGTACTATTTATTTTAAATAATTAAATTTATTATTTAATTACATATTACTATTTATTTCACGTATTATATAAAAGGGATAAATGTAGTTTTGCACTATTTATATATGTATGTCCCTATCCTTCATGTGTAAATCTTACCCAGTTGAAAATCGTGCTCAAGTTTTCGGGCAAGCACGGATCCCACCGGATAGATTCGAAGGCTCTCCTTGATGCAGCATTCCAAATACTCCATGCGTTGAATGTCCAATGGGGTTACTGGACGTTCTTTGTCATTTCCAAAAATTTTATCTAGTTCTCCATGAACTTTTTCCTGTGGATAATTAATTCACAAAACAAAATTAACCACATGACTACATTTGATTTTTATTGATATTTTAAAATGGGAATCGTTTTCTCCAAAATGTGCACTTTACCTGCTCTAATACGTTCCGTGCCAACAAATACATGGACCAGGTGAGGGAAGTAGCAGTTGTATCATGACCCTATATAATTATAAATAATAACAGTTTGCTCTTTAACTATACCTCTAACAACATTATAATATATGCTGCAAAACGCTAAGTATTTTGACAATTAGGGATAAAAAAATAGTTTTGTACATACAACAAAAAGAAGGGACGCAAGCTCGCAAAGAATATCAAAGTCCGTTAATTTCTCTTCGCCTTTGCTTTGAAGCTCCAGAAGTAAATCGAGGTAGATAAATTTTCCTGTACAAAGAAATCGCATCATACATTTAGAGATAATTGTCGCAGCTTTACATGCTAATGAATTCAAACTATCGTAATTTAATTAAGACAGTACTTAATTAAGATGTCATACTTGCTGGTGTATTAGAAGACGCTTCATCTGATTCGTCCAAACTATTTTCGTTCATTGTTGCATTATCGCTCTTCCGTTTTTGAATTACCTAAACTTTCCAAAAGAAAGTCATTACTTGTACAAAAACGTGATAGTTAAAGCCATTTTACGATCCTCTCAGCAGTTTTTAGCTCATGTTAATTTGAAAAGAGGTAAAATTTAAAAAAAAAAGAATTTCGTAATAAACCAACACTAGCAAGGTAGTCATTGATAACTTTTTTGTGCTTCCGCTCCGCTCGACCGACGCTGGATAACAAGAAGAGAAAATGAGGGTGCAACCAAGGTCGGAAATGACGCTGGACCACGCAAATTCGTTCACTGCCAAAAATGTTACATAACGGCAAAAAGTAAATAAATGCCAAACACATGGCGCACAATGACACAGCATTTTGTTTTGGTTTTGTCAACAAGGCCATAAAAAAATTAATTGTGAACGAGAATAAGAAAATTGTGGTGTCATACTTGGCAAAGGCGTCGCACAATGGCATGTTTTTGGTCGTCTGGCTGCGCAGTTTTATATCCAATGCTGATTCTGAATGTAATGAAACAAAGGAAAATATTATGATCAACAAATAAAACAAGTTTTTTTTACTTTTTAAAAAAATAAAAATAAAATAAATGAAAGTAAAAAATTTGGATGGTCGTAGAAATTTGTTGTAATAAATAAAAATACTGGTATAAATTTGAATACACTGACCAAAAATTATATCCAGGGTACATCTAGAAAATATTTGATGCAAGTCGAGGACTTCCTCACTCTGAAGCTGATGGAGGATCTTGACAAGCGTCTGGGATTTCTCGATGAAAATGCTTTGGAATGCATCCACCGCCCCAAAACTCAGGGCTGGGCTGTACAATTTCCTTCGGGTGACCCAACATTTCCCTATAAAATTGGGGTAAAATGATTTATTTTCAAAAGAAGCCTCTGATTACCAATGGATGTATAGGGAGTTCCTTATCGATTAATTTTCGTTTCGAACTCAAAATCATATTTAAAATGTTTCCAAAGTCGGTATTCGGACGAAGCTCAAACTCGGTTCAAATACTAATATTACTTGGAATACGTAATGCTAATTATAAAGTGTGTTTAATCAAGTTCCAAATTACCATCGTCGTAATTGAACGAATACACCAGCAATTACTTTGAAAAACTCACAATTTAGAAACTCGCGAGGATAAACGAGATTTGACGTATTAATATATGTATAGAAATCAAGCATGTTTTAATAACGATGACAAAGGACACCGAAATTGATTCTGGCAAATTGATTTTGGAATTGGAACCGATAAGAAACTCTTTAGTTTCAGGTTGATTTTAATTCGTGATATGTCACATACCAGATAATACGGGAAGTGTTTCACCCACACAATCCGCAATAAATCGATATATGCTGGATTTCGCCGTGGTTGCGTTTGAGGATAGAACCCTCTGAATTAATAGACATTGAATTAAATATAACAAATATTTGCAAATTACAAATTGATATACATATATACAAGAACCAAATTATACAAGTATGAATACAACAAATACGTACAAAACGAAATAAGCCCATCTGACAATTCCATGAAGAGAAAAAACAGCGGATCAATTCCGCCTTAAACATTCCTGATGAATTTGTTCTTTTTTATTTTTATATATACTTGATCTCGGAAGCATTAAATGATTTTATCGGATTTATTTGAAGCATATGAAGCACATTTGATTTCGTTTTCGTTTTTCATCTTCAAATATAGTTTTTTCTAATAACTAATATGCACACTATTTTTGTTGTTGTGCGGGCGAATAATTACCTCAACATCCCTCGGGTGTGTAAGCATGAGAAAATCCACATTCTTAATTGCAAGTCTCACCCGGTGGCCATACAATTTGGACCAGGTGAGAAAGGTTGTCAAAAACTCTGTAATTATCCATGCAAATTAAATATTTAATTACATATAATATACTGCACACGCCCTTTAATTGACATTACAAAATTTCCAAAACAGTTATTATTACTATGAAACATTTATATTCTGATAATTCAAATATTACAATGCTAAAAGCCCAAACCTTCAGGATCCAACAGAGACAGCGCATTCCCCACAAAAGGGAGGCCTCTGGGTCCGGGGAAATCCGTGAGAAAATTCTGGATTTTGGAGCCACGAACCCGAAAAAAAAAGAAAAACAGTGCACTGGCAAATAAAGTTACGATCACTGTGATGTCAAAACCAAAAGGTTTGGGTATTAAATCCTCCGAAAATATGTCTTCTGTTCGCTCCATGGACATTTTGAAGCTGTCACAAATTCTAATGTTCAAACTGGTGCACAAGTTTCAATTTTGAGATGACATTACCTGCCGTCAAATTATTTTGGTGCCAAATTCTAAAGCTTTGGGGGAGGAGCAAAAAGGAAATTTTGAAAATCTATTTTTCACATCTGTTAGCCCTTCCAGATGACTACTTTAGCACACTTGTCAGAAAAAATATAATTATATATACGGAAAAAGCGTGGGAAAATTTTGCTTGCATGTCAAGAACCTGGAATTGTTTAGTATTTAAACCCCTTTTTTTCTCATCAACTTTGCATATAAATACATATATGTTTATCTGTATTGCATACGGATATATTTGCATATAATGGCTTATGGCAAAAAACCGTGAACGAGCTTTGCATCTTCCTGGCACGACAAGAAATGTTTAAGATTGAAAATTTCACACCAAATATCAAAGCGCATATTTTATTCTTTTCCCACCTTGGTTTTTCCATTAATTATCAGCTATAGCAAGAAATTGTATGGATGAGGAAGCGATCGGCAACATTTTGCTTAATTACATTTTTTTTTAATTATTTTAAATTGTCCAACTTCGCACATTAAAATGAAGGAACGAAATCATAGTATACCGGCAATCAAGTTAAGCCATTATTTATAAATTATATCCAGCATATTATTGTCGCTGTCGACCAAATGACGGTCATCTAGGTCCGACTTTCAAATCTGAATTCGATCTTTTCTTGGGGTCTTGTAACAAGCTCTAAAGTAGGAACGACCTTTTCTGGATTCAGCGTCACCACCCGGAAATGGCGGAAGAGATGTGCTAGAATTATTTTAACTTCCACCATAGCATATTTTTGTCCTGTAAAAAAATTTAAAAAAAAAACATCTTAGATTTTATTGGATAGTCTTACCAGATATTTTTGCATTTCTCTTTCCGTATACAAGAACGAGGGGATTTAAATAATGCCGTACCAATACAATTTCTGGGTCCCGCCACAAACGTCAGGAAAGAGCAAAGGGGTCTGTTGGCACAATTCTCGGGAAGAAATCGATCTGGGCGGAATTCCTCTGGATTCGGCCAAAATCTCTCATCTCGATGAATGACCCAGGGTGAAATTATTACGTTGACTCCAGCTGGCACAATTGCTCCGTCATCTTTGCATTTTGTATGGAAAAGGAAGGTGCAATTTGGAATTAACAAAATATTAATATTTATACGCAAAAATAAAATTTGGAAATGCATGTTTGCAAAAATCCAACTTTAGAAATGTATTTTCACAAAGATCAAATTTCAGAAATATATTTTCGCAAACATCAAATTCAGTAAAATTAAATTTCGTATAGACGATACCAAGTTCAAATTCCGTTTCCACCTTCCGTCCAAACGCCGGTGCTGGCGGGTACAATCGAAGAGCTTCCTTAATGCAGCATTCCAAGTGCTTCAAGTGAGGCAAATCCTTCCATT
The DNA here is from genome assembly GCA_034698585.1 of Disparrhopalites patrizii. NCBI lineage: Eukaryota > Metazoa > Arthropoda > Collembola > Symphypleona > Sminthuridae > Disparrhopalites > Disparrhopalites patrizii. The sequence goes on from JAQGBT010006215.1 coordinate 4,670, forward strand.
CCACCGATCGGCGTTCGTCGGCGCCAAACAGCTCATCAACTTCCTTAATTACTTTCTCCTATCCCCAAATATTTTGAAGCAATGACCCATTAAATTTAAAAATTAACTCCAAAAAAGCTGTTGTACTCCATTGTGATTAAATAGAACGATCCAAACCTGTTCTTCCGGGTGTGAGCCAAGGAGGAAAAGCGTCCATGTCATACATGTAGCAGTGGTATCATGACCCTAGAAAATTTTCACATATTTCCATTAGAGTCAAAATTTTGATTACAAATTTATTTTCAAATTTGAGTACGAATTTATTTTCAAATTTGATTACGAATTTATTTTCAAATTTGATTACGAATTTATTTTCAAAATTGATTACAAGTTTATTTTCAAATTTGATTACAAGTTTATTTTCAAATTTGATTACAAGTTTATTTTCAAATTTGATTACGAATTTATTTTCAAATTTGATTACAAGTTTATTTTCAAATTTGATTACGAATTTATTTTCAAAATTGATTACAAGTTTATTTTCAAAATTGATTACAAGTTTATTTTCAAATTTGATTACGAATTTATTTTCAAATTTGATTACAATTTGTTTTTCAACCAATTATTGTTCTGCTTACGCTGAATATAAAAGTCATGGTTTCACCAAGAATTTCCGCGTCCGACATCCCAGACCGCCCATGCATTTGCCATTGTAGCATAAGATCCAGTATAGCTGGGTTTTCTATTATAATAATAATAATTAATAAACAGAAAATTGTTGGTTAAAGCAATACTAAAGAAAATTTCTCCTATATATCCATTAATTTACTGCATTTGCTATACTATCTTCAACATTTGAAAGTATACTTGTACAGCTGGGCTCCTCAATGCCACCATCTGATTTTGACTCCATTTCTTGTTGCAAAGCTGCCTTTTTTTTAGCTTGTACCTGGCAATAAAGGACCAATAAACACTTGGTTAACCAGCCAAACAGCCCAAATGCATATGAATAACCAAATGTAAATTATATTAGCCTATAGGCAACGGAATGAATTTTTTCCCACTGGATGGTATCAAATTAGATGAAAAGTATACCTGAGCAAAAAAATCCTGAATCATGTAGTACGTAGAATTCCCTTCCTTCCCCAGACTTGTCCTGTCATACAGCATCCGGATGTGCAGGAGTGGATTAAGTCCTCTTCGGAATTGGCAGGTGACAGTTCTAGAAATTCATTCGTGAACTAAATAAATTGCTTAAATGTGCATTATGATACAGGATCAAAAATTTATCCATTGAAAAGCCCTAACTTGGTAAATGCTTCAGCATATTCCTGGTTCATATCCCTCTGATAATTCATTTTGGTGCTTGCGACCGTCTCTACAACAATAAAATGATACAATTTTGTCATTTCAAGCAAATTTTCCCATATAATTCTCCCTCTGTAAAGAATTATACGAGGAAGTACTATGTTATGTACATTTTTATTATCACGAATTTTAATCATATTATTTAATTTTAATTTGATTATAGTAATACTTACGATTAGTGGTAATAATCAAGTTTTAAAGTAATTTTATATGTTTACGGTTATTTTGTTGGATGAACCTACCACAAACAATATCGAAGGCCAGGCGGAGGAAGAGAGAGCCGGCGTCAATGATATTTTCTCCCTTTTGCAATTTCTCCTTCACAATATCAATGAAGACGTGAGTCTGTTCGTTGAAGATGGCGCTGTAGGCTTCCAAGGCTTTACAATTGAAGGCGGGCGTCAGGAGCTTCCGCCGCGCATGCCAGCGTTTGTCTGCGTACAGACATACCAGGTTTAGAAATACAATATTTTTGCTTTTTTAAAATTAAATAATAATACAAAAATAAATAACTAAAAAAAAATATTAACAAGCTAGGTTCACCTCGAGCAAATGGCATGCTGTCCCCGACGTAGTCGGCATAAAGGTGGTAAACGTCCGGCTTGTTAATCGTGTCTGTACGTAGGAGAAGCTTCTGGAAGGTAAATTGAAAAGGAGGAGTTAAGGAATATTTATGGTTATTGTAAAAAATTCAATAAATTCCGCATTTATTAATTATATTATAATAATAAGTTATAAATTTAATTAATTATTTTTCCAGCATTGACATACTTCTAGATCCTTGGGATGGAATAAAGCTAATCCCTTGTGATGCCCCAAGGCACCCCGTATCCGATCGCCGTAGGTAGCTTTCAGCTCCAGGGCATACTTATGGGCCACTACATACAATTAAAAATGGGACTTATGCAATTCATGATAATCAAAAATTATTAAACAAATTAATTAAGTTCAACGGCGTGAAAATCGTTCCTGCGTAATTACGTAAAAAATTATTTCCAGGAGAATTACAAGACAAATTTTGAGGGACATTGCCAAAAAATGGAAAAATGCAGAATTTTTTCAAGAGTTTTCGACACAAAATCAGGAAATTTCCCGAATCACGTAAATGCGGAAGTGTGGAATCTCTCTATAAAAAGTCCCTTTATAACAACATTTCTCTGTAACAACATTATTTTTCCAGCCCTTCGTACATGTAAGGTGTATATTTAATGTTCTCAATAACAACATTTGCCTGTAACAATATTCCCATCAGAGTTGCTATATAGAGACTCCGCATCTCTAGGCTCGGCAAATGTACTTTCAAAACCCGACTGTATTTCCATACACATTTGGAACATATTACAGTGGAGTCTCTCTATAACAGCATCCAAGGGAACCCAAAATTTTGCTGTTATAAAAGGAATGCTGTTATAGAGAACACAATTAATATGTATTCCACGTACAATGTGCGGCGAATTTTCTGACGTTATTCAAAACATGCTGTTACAAGGGGTGCTGTTATGGAGAGACTCCACCGTACACGAATTTCACACTTTATTAACACACCAAATGTTAATAAAAATCCGGGATTCTTTAGATTAGATTCTCATAAAGAAGCCGAAACACCGATCTCTTTCAAAAATATTTCATTTTCTATTTCACGAATATTTCTTTCAAAAAATCTCACCGTCTTTCTTCAACAAAGCAAGGTGGGCATTGCCCAAGAAAGGAAGCATGGGTGGACCCGGGAATTTATTCAACAACTTCCAGGACCTACCCCCATAAATTTTTTGGTAGACAAAAACGAATGCACACAAGAGAAAGAGCGAGGACACAAATTCAAATTCTGCCATGATTACACTGTCAGTTATGAATTTTTAGGGATGAGCATTTCCACGAGAATTCCTACACTGAAGAGCACCCGGAAGGTCACCTGCGGCCTGCCGCATCCAGACTCAGGCGAAGAAGGACGATGAATGATGGTCATATTGCTACTTTAATTGGGAGCGTTTAAACGTGGCCGTACATAATTATGGCCGTCCGTGAGAACTCATCATTTATTATGTATTTAAATGGGTTCACATGCTGCGTATTGTATACAAGCCCCTTGGCGTCACTGTCTTCTTGTAAATACGCGTTTATTTTTTTTCGCACGTGTGGGTGGCGTGTGCCCTGCCTCAATTATAGAATTAATGGGACAATCTAGTGCTTAAAACTACAGTAGAGTCTCTCTATAGCAAGTCTCTTTATAACAACATTTCTCTGTAACAACGTTATTTTTTCCGCCCTTCAAACATTCAGGTACATATTTAATGTTCTATATAATAACTTTTCCATGTAGCAATATTTTTTGCCCTTCCCTTCAGAGTTGTTATAGAGAGACTCTACTGTAGATGGATTTCTTATTTTTTCACGAGGGAATTACGGCTCATGAAGTATTTTCCATTTTCTTTCATCATCTGTTAATTTTTCTTTGCTTAGAAAAAGGTGATAATTTCATTATTGTATTTAAGTTGTATAATGATGATTTCTTTGCATGATCTGTAACCACCGGTAATCCCACCCATTAGTCGATTAAATCTCAATTTTATTCATTAAATTCGACGCCGGGACGCAGCTTTTAAACGTAATAAAGGTACTATTTTGATTCACGTAAATGAATATTCGTGTACTGGAGTTCCTTATTGGCTATATTTATTTTCATTTGGAACTGGAAATTGTATTTGAAATGCAATTTTCATATCAGACAGATTTTGAATTGAACTATAGTTGTAAAACCAAGTCGTAATAACACAAATTTGCAAGATGTTATTTTATTCAATCTTCAAATTACCATGCTCGTAAGTTAATGAATGCACTTTACAAAATACTGGACATTGAATTCACAACTAAAACTCGCGAGTATAATTATAATTGCAATTGTGATTAGCAATCAAATTGTTTCTAGGTAAGATGACAAAGAACACTTGTTGTGATACAAAAATGGAAGAGGTACAGTTTAAAACGTACAAAGAACTACAAATTTAGCGAGCTTCAAAATGAAACCGAATGCCATTCTTGGGGCGGATAACCAATTCCAGAAGTGGAGTGACCGGCGTGATGGCTGTTACCTTAAAATTTCTCAGAATGTGAGCCAAAACAATCTTGGTTTCTGCCATTGCAAATTTTTGACCTGTAATCCAAATAAAAATATATATACACACATATTTCCGTAAAATCAATTTGGCTATATGAGATTTAATCATGCACGATTTATTCCAAAATTATCGAAATGCAAAAAATTAAAATTATACTCGTAATTCAACTTGTAATTTTAGTGAATTTGAAAATTTAACTGACTTACCAAGGCAATTTCTTGGTCCGCCAGAGAAGGGGATATAGGCATAGGGATGGCGCCTCGCGGCATTGTTGGGGAAATGTCGAGATGGAATAAATTTCTCAGGCTCAGGGAAGAATTCCGGATTTCGGTGGGTGTTGTACGGCATGATGAAGATGTCAACTCCAGGAGGCACAATTGTATTTTCATCTGTGACCCATAGATATATTCGAAGTAAGAAATTTTAATTCGCTGTAATGCGGCTGTTTTATATTAAAGTAAAATCAATATTATCATATTTGCAATATGTTAACCTAGCTGGAATTCCTGGAGAACTTTCCGAGCAATGACGGGTACGATGGGATACAGTCGGAGCGTCTCCTTAATGCAGCATTCCAAGTATTTCAGATCCGCCAAGTCCTTTGCATTTATTGGGCGAGAGCGATCGTCGTTCAAAACAAGGTCCAGTTCTCTATGAACATTTTCCTTGGCGAAACAATTTATAATATCAAGCTTAACCCAGTCAAAAACCAAATAGGGTTATATAATGGAGACTTACTTGCTCTTCTGGATGTGTTCCAATCAGGTATAGCATCCAGATTAATGCAGTCGAAGAAGATTCGTGTCCCTTATTATACAATTTCCTGAATTATTGCGGTTGAAACGTTCACAATTATCTATATCTTAACAATTTTCATTTTCGGTTTACCACAAAGATGAAAGTATTGACTTCCTCTCGTATGTCGTCATCCGATAAATCTGTTCCAAACTTTTTCTTGGCGTTAAGCAGGAGATCCAAAAATACCAATTTCCCTGAAAATAAATTTTCGTTTTTACTAATTCAATTAGGTATCTACATATTACAAGATCACGCTATTTCACAAAAATAATCGTAATTACGAAAATAATTATCGAGACAAGCTATACTAACATTAGGTAAATTTATAACTATACATACGGACATCACAATTAAATTAAATTTTTTCAAAGATAGCAAACTAATTTTTGATTTCACAAACCTCAGAATTGATTAACGCAAAAATGTTTGCTAATTAGCTGAAATAATTAGCTTTTCCATCAAGAAAAGCTTCTTTTTTGTTTTTTGAACCTGTTTTCACTTCTTTAATATAGACTTTTGAATCAAATAAAGCAAAATGTGTCTGTCCCCATACAGTAGACTCTCTCTATAACAACTCTCCTTATAACAGCTTTTTCTCTATAACAACTTGATTTTTCAGCCCTTCGTATATGTAGTGTACATAATAAATGTTCTATATAACAACTTTTCCATATACAGTGGAATCTCTCCATAACAGCACCCCTTATAACAGCATGTTCTGAATAACGTCAGGAAATTCGCGGCACCTTGTACATGGAATACATATTAATTGTGTTCTCTATAACAGCATTCCTTTTATAACATCGAAATTTTGGATTCCCCTGGACGCTGTTATAGAGAGACTCCACTGTAACAAGCATTTTTTCGCTTCCCTTCAGGGTTGTTATAGCGAGAGTCCACTGTATATAGTTATAGGTATAACAAAGAGATTACGCTTTGGAAAAACATCCGAGGTGTTGTCTCCTGCTTCGTATTCTAAATCCCATTGCTCCAGAAGTATTTTACGGTCTTGAATGACCTTTCAACATGTAAATACGAATAATAGTCATAAAAATTGAATTTTACTGCCCATTACTATCGTCATGACTAAAATACTCGGATAATTAATTTAGTGCAAAATAGTTGCAGTTAATTGCAGAAATCTTACGCGATCAGCGAAATCAAACAGAAGCTCCCGATTAGCTTTCTCCTGCCTTCCGGTTTGCGAGAGATTAAAGAGGAGCTTGGGATAGAGCCAAGGACATTTCAGTCGGTGACTTATGTAGTGCGATTCCCTGGATAAAAATGAAATATTTTAAACCACGGATTGTGTAATGTCAAGAGCTTCCGTGGAAACGAATAGGCAAATTTACAATAAAATTTAAACGAAAATAAAGCCACATAAAGTCCAACCTGACATAAGCGGCCGCATAAGGCTGATCCAAATCGCGCTGACCGTTCAGTTTTGTCCCCATCGCTGTTTCTGATAATTCATATGGGGAGCATTGACATACATGTGGTATACATATGTGCCTATAGGCATGTCTTATTTGTGGCCAAATTAAGTGTCATGTTGCTAATTACAATCATAACATACATATTCGTCTCTCTTTATAACGGGCTCCCTTTTATCGGTTTCCTCTATAAAGGAGGAGATGCTCCCCTCAAAAACTTTCTTCAATTGTTAACATAGGAATTTTTCTCTTAAACGATTTTTCACTGTAAGTGGGAAAATTTGCTGATTTAAGAGAAGCCGTTATAGGAAAGCTCGACTGCATGTTCAATAATACAATAGGACTGAAAAAAAAAATGAAATTTTAGTCGAATTAGTACCACAAATAATATCCAATCCACAGCGGGAGAGGAGAGATTGCATTTCAATTGGGTCTTGGCCGGACGCAACTTTTTCCTGCAGAATCTCGACAAGAATGCTTGCATGTTCATTGAATATATTTTGAAAATTTTCCAAAATCTGGAAATGGAAAGCTGGAGTAAGGAGCTTCCGATGAAGCTGCCATTTTTTACCTGGTAATAACAAAATTAAATTAATTTCTATAAAAAAATACTTGCTATGAAATAATTTTTCGTCGAATCGTTTTGAGCAGCAATGATTTTCCCTCCGAAGGTCACATAAAACTATTTTATTCCTTTTCCAAAAAAATTCAACATTGTAGCAACATTGCTTAAATATGATTATAATTAGTTCGCAATTATCTGAATTAGCGAAACAAAAAAAAAACTATTACACTCTAAATACTAAAGCACTCTTACTATTACAGCATCCTGGGAATCCCCCCCCCCGAAGGTTTTATTATGTGAACTACTGACTCTATCACAACACTCGCTATAAAAGCATTTTGGCTATAAACGCACTGGGTTTCCTTTTACAGATCACATTTAAAACATTCTACATTCGGCATTTTATTTCTAAACAAAGCAGCATATGCGTAAAAATTAAATTCCCAACAACATCTTCCACGTCAACTTTTTCTATACAACAGCACCGGGATTATATCATAGCACATTACTATATATATACAGTAGAGTCTCTATATAACAAGTCTCTTTATAACAACATTTCTCTGTAACAACAATTTTTCCAGCCCCTCGTACATATATTGTCCATATTTAATGTTCTCTATTACAACATTTCTCTGTAACAATATTTTTCGCCCTTCCCTTCAGAGTTGTTATAAAGAAACTCCACCGTATACATGCAAATACAAAGAAATATGAACAAAGAAAAAGAGAAACTTTTTACCTGAAATGAGTGGTAAGCCCGCCCCCGCAATGGAGCTGATTAAGTCGTACAAACTGGATTTAGTTGTCAGCACCGTCGACGTTAAGACTTTCTAAGCGTAATAATTTGTATTACATTACACATACATACTAGCAAAAATTACTGCATTAAGATGGCGAAAATAATTACAGTCGACTCTCTCTATAACAGTCCCCTGTATAACAGTACTCTCGTTATAACAGCAGCAAAAAATGCTCCC
>JAQGBT010006216.1:0-12906 GCA_034698585.1 Disparrhopalites patrizii
CTTTCCCTTTTTCTTCTCTTTTTCTTCTCTCTCTCTCTTTCCCTTTTTCTTCTCTCTTTCTTGTCTCTCCTCTTTCTTCCCTTTCTCTCTTTCTTTTCTTTTTCTCTCGGGCTTTCCTTCTTCTTTCGCTATCTCTGTCTTCTCTGCTTCCTGTTTGTCGATCTCACTCCTGCTTTTTCTTCTCTCCCTTCATGCATCTTCGTCTCTCTCTCTCTCTTGCTCTCTCTGTCTCTTGCTTATTGTGCTTCTTCGTCTCTCTCTCTCTTGATCTCTCTGTCTCTTGCTTATTGTGCTTCTTCGTCTCTCTCTCTCTTGATCTCTCTGTCTATTGCTTATTGTGTTTCTTCTACCATTTCTCCTTTCTTTTTCACGCTCTCGCTCTCTCTCTCTCTCTCCGCTTACGAAACGAAGATCTTTGTTCATCCCAAAATGTGACCATGATACGAAAAAGATCTTCCACATGATTTTTCTAACCTCCAAAATAAAAACACGCGCATGCAAATTTTGTTTTAATGTCACGTTATTTACAATTTTGCATTCACTTTCATCTGTAGACGGAGGGGGAGGCGTGGAATTATCGCATGTGATCAACTACAGATAATATCAAAAGCGCGTATTCTATACGTCATGTACGTCCTCACAAGTGTAATGCATAATACCACACAATTGTAGTACATACATATAGTACACACATACTACATACATACCTGCAGGCCTGCGGGACAGGGAGAGAGAAGGGATATTTTTCATTCTCATTATTACGGCATTATGTCACCACAAATTAGTGTCCTGAAAATTTATTGTCCTCGTAAAAAAACCGTGCTAAAAATAGGACCTCTGCGTATAACAAAGATACTACTGTTATAATATGTTTTTAATGTCAAAAAAAGAGAGAATTTAAAAAAAAATACAGTAAACTTGACTCCCTTTCATTTCCGTTACGCTATTCACAGTAAAGGCACTCTCTCTCCCTCTCTCCCTGTGTGTCTGCACACAAAAGAATTGTTTCAAGGTGACACTCCCTCTGATATGATCTCTTAATTGACAAGCATCCACAATAAAAATATACACAAAAACCACCAAAACAGAGCTCAATCACACGGTGATTCACAAGCCCTTTCTCATACAGTGCCATATAAGACTCATTTTGAGAGTCATTCTCTCAAAATTGCTTATAAATACGTTCAACATTACCAAATCAAGTATCTTTTCATTCCTTTTTTTTTTTTTTGCAACTTCTTTCTCTTTGCCATAATCTTAAAAAATGCCTCAATCCCCCGCAAGGCTTACAATGAGTGGGGCAAAGTCATATGGGGTTGCAATAAAGTACAATAATAGCATCAAGCCTTTCTTTCCCCATTTTTCATACCTTCTTTTCACTTCTTTTGCGTAACTCACGCGTCAAATTTAAGCCAATTTGGGTGAAATGTATAATCCCTTTTATTTGGGACGAGAGCTAAAAGAGGTAAAAATGCCATTTTTCCTATGGGCCTTAGGTTTTTTTTCTTTTACCTATTTTTCGTTTGTGCTCTAAGGGCGAAAAATGAGATCGCGTGAACCCCAGTAAATTCGCGTCTCCTTGCAATAATTACCATACAGATAGTAGTATGGGAGCTAATGTGAAAGGAACAAGTTCGCCACAAAGGGTTAAAATGCAACTCATTTGCTAGGAGCTTGAACCAAATGGGTTCTAACCAAAAAAAAAATTCGTTCAGAAGCTACGTGAAACCATTTTTTTTTTCTCTGGTGCCCTCACGTACTTTTCTCATTCTCATCAGGCCTTTCGAAAGGAGAAAAAAAATACGAAAGGAAAAAATAAGAAATACACGTTTGTTACTTATGTAATGCACAGTCTCCGTTTCCCACAGGCTTTTTCAGATTAATCTCACGGTATTTTCACGCCTTTTAAAGTGAGCCTACACGTCCCTGAATTATTCCTTGTTGCGTTTTATTCCCCTCCCCCCAAAAAATTTTTGTTAGACTCAAATTATCCTGTTTTTCTGATTTAAAAATTGTCCCGAATTTTTTTAAATGCGAAAACTCCTCCAAAAAAAATGTTGTACATGTCAGGGGAGAATTTCCACGCCCAGAAAATAGCAGAGCCTCAAGGGAATTACAATAACAATGTCATAACTTCCTTACGTGTCGTTCGACACAGCCCAAAACGGGGAAGGAAAAAAATTTTCCACTAACATTCCTTATTAGCATAAAACTGGTAATACTCACCTGCAAAATCTTTACAAACGTACATTGACAAGTAAACATTCTCTTTACATTAAAAATCACTTTTTGTAATGTATTAAATCCCCCAAAAAAATTATTTGTCCACGAAAGATCAAGTTCAGAAGATGAAAACAAACCAGACGAAAACAAAGGGGAATAAGCTGACTCGATGAAAACCCACGGAGTCACCCCATCATGTAAGACTGTATCCAAAACAAAATTAAGCGCGAAAAAAATCTTTAAAAAACTCGTTTTACCTCAACGGAAAAAGGACATTTATCTCGACATTCCTTTAAGATTGTCATTACATCGTGAAATATACGTTCACGCCTCTTTCCCGTTAGGGATGAAATTTTGTTTTTTTTACGTCTTTTACCACACAAAAAAAACAAAACTGTGCCTCTTTCGCCTTATAGAGAGAACACGCAGGGACGAATTACCAGGCAACCCAGTAACACCAAGTTTAATAGGAGCAGAGAGGACACTCGTGTACAATGGGGAATGAGACATGGTTTACTCGGAAAACAGAGGAAGAGAGGAAAATGTCAGAGAGCGAGAGAGAGAGATAGAGAGAGAGATAGAGAGAGAGAGAGAGAGATGAGTAATTTCACACATGCATTCTTTATCAGACTTTCTGGTCATACAAATTTAACGTGCGTGTAATACTTCCATGTTGGAGAAGGCTGCAGGGGGGAGGGGAGAGAGGTGTAACAAATTGCACAACATTGTGTGCACCCTGTGATAGAGAGAGAGAGAGAGAGAGAGAGAGAGAGAGAGAGAGAGAGAGAGACAGAGAGCAAGAGAAAGAAAGACAGAGACAGAGACAGAGAGCAAGAGAAAGAAAGACAGAGAGCAAGAGAAAGAAAGACAGAGACAGAGAGCAAGAGAAAGAAAGACAGAGACAGAGAGCAAGAGAAAGAAAGAGAGAGACAGAGAGAGAAAAGGCAAAGCGGAGAATCTTCGCCATTTGTTCCTGGCCCAATTTTTGCAAATTACCCGAAAATTCTCTCCTGTAAGCCCAACCCTTTCATATATAACCCTCCCTCATATAGTTATAGGTAAGTTCCCACTCTTTCTCCTCGTCATATGCTCTTATAGGATTTCCACATGCGAAAATAACCATCAGCCACCACCACCAAAGATCCCCTCCTCCACGCTCAATTTCCTCCATGATATGTCCGGCATCCTATATGACTCCATTTTTTTTTATATATATTTTTTACCCCTCACATGGCACACTTCAGAATTTTCTCTTATGACATGTCCCCCTGCACGTGTGTAATTCTCCCTATATTTATGGAATATAGTCCTATATGTGTATCTGTACATACACAAGATCCGTCCATATGTACGCTCACATCTTTACCCATAAGTATACAAACATTCCCCATAACGTTCATATATCTTTCGTCCCTTGTTACAACCAGGAACATTTCCTCCCGACGCAATCCCCGTAACTATTACGACGGGAACCGGACAGAGGGATTCTAGCATGGAGGCTTGGGCATGGACGGACACACACGGGGTTTAATATCCTCGTAGAAAAATTCGCCCGGTGTACATATATAATGTAGGCATATACATATGTATAGGTACTCATAGAACTGTGAGGTGGAGGAGATCATACAATAAAAGCCATAACCGTTAATGCAAAAGGAGGGCCATTAAAAACACACACAAACACTGTCCTCCTCTTTCCTCTTTTCCTTCCTCTCTCTCCTTCTCTCTATCCTCCTCTTCTATTTTTCCCTGGCCTGCTCTCTCGGGTTTGCTCTCAGAAAAATAGCAATTTCTCCAGTTTTCTCCTATTTGTAAAAAAAAAAGGGAAAAAAAGGAGCGGTACCACAATGTGTTAGACCTGTCATAAAGTAGGAGTGGAGTAGGATGTTATAAAAACTTTGCTCACGCAATGTGCGGGATATATGAAAGGTTTGGAAGCAAAAGGGATTAAGTGCAGATTTTTGAAAAATTAAGATGAGGAATTTTTTCTCATAAAAACTTTCCAGAACATCTGTGCCATTCATTTTGGTGAGATCTTGTCGGAATTTCTTTTCAGAAAAACTGAAAACCAAAGTTTTCCATAAGAACGCACGAGATTTAGCAGCAGATATTTGTCGTCCAAAATTCCTTTTTTTGGAGTTAATCCCGGTTGCATCTAGAGCTCGCATATGTACGTATACACACAATTTCGGAGACAATGTGTCACTGCAAGATCCCAGACATCCACGTGGGCTCAAAGAAAGCCAATGACTCGGTAATCTAGATAATCATCCACTTTTATATCTTGCTAAACTATTCCTTTTTACCTTCCCCTTACATCTTCCATCTTGCTCTGATTCCACCAATTTTATTACGGACGACTATCTCCCTCCACTCATCTCCTTTATCTCTCTTTATTGCCTCCCTCCTCCTTGAATCTTCCTTTTGGAACTTGTCTCTTTATATCCATCTGCGAAAATCCTCTTTCTCTCCCTCCTTTTGTCTCACAACCTTTCTTTGTGGCCGATCACCAAATGAAACCCGATTTTTTTCTCTCCAATATAGAAAGAATTGTATTATCCCTTGGTCAATGAGCAAAAAGAATTCCATGTATCTCTTCCTCATCTCCCTCATCAGCATTATCATCCTTCAACCAACGATTCCACCCAGGCTTTTATCCAGGAACAAACTTGCTAAAGATAGAAATGAGGAGAGGTAGAGACAAAGGGAGAGAGAGAGAGAAAAGGAGAGAAAGGGAGAGAGGTGGGAGAAGTAGCCACAAAAGTCTATTGTTACTGTCTTTATGAGCCCAGAACTTGAAAAATACCCCGTTTCCCTCATTTTCCACTTTTGTTATTATTATTAGTACTACTATAGAACTCACATTTCCATCCCCTCCACCCCTTCTATACAGTCCCGGAAAGCGTATAGGGGGGTCCATATACATAAAAAAAAATTATTTATTTGCTACAATAGGCAGAAAACTATTTGCTCCATTTTCTTCGACAACCACCACATTTGTTCCTGGAAAGCTCCAGCAGCCTGGAGAGAGGAGGAAATAGAGAAAATGGGAGAGCATGAGAGAGAGAGAGAGAGAGAGAGAGAGAGAGAGAGAAACAGAGAGACAGAGAGAAAAAGAGAGAGAGAGAGAAGTCTATACATTTTTACAAGGGGTATTAGCTCAGTCACTTATTGATCCACTGCCCCTGTTTTCGTGAGACAAAGTTGGTGCAATCGTAACAGCTACAATTTCACCATCTCTCTCTTTTTCTCCCACTCTTCTTTCAACCTTGTCCTGGGGAGAAGAAACGAGGGAGAGAGAAACTCCCCAACAACACTGTGGCAACAACAACAAAATCAATTTTTGGGAATTCTACCATGAATCATCATCATCAACTATCTAGAATCACAATTCACACACCCGACACATACAAAAGAAACTGTTGGACCTCCTCCTCCTCCTTCTCCTCCTCATGCACTCCTCAGTCTCCTCATTTCTTTGTATATAAACGTTTCCGACCAGTCCTCATTTTCCCATATGCTCTCTCATTCCCTCTTTTTCTCTTGCCTCTCTCTCTCTCTCTCTCTCTCTCTCTCCTCTCAGTTTTCTCTTGCAGCTCTCACACTCCTTGTTCTCTCTATTTCTCTCTTTATTTCTCTCATTCTCCCTCTTTTTTCTATTTCCTATTTCTCTCCCGTTCTCCCTTCTCTCCCTCTATCTATGTCACCCACTCTCTCTCTCTCTCTCGTCCTAAGCTCTCTCTCTCACAGAGAAACACACCAACACATACAGACATTCGATCTTCCGTGACACACAAACCATTGTCACGCGGAGATTCCGGCGGAATACAAAATAATCACCCCCGACAACGTGTAAGGCCCTGTAAGAACCCATTGAATCAAAGCCTTCCGTGGAAAACTTACTAATAATAACAAAGTAGATAGTCTATAAAAGCCCCATTTTCCTAATATATACACTATATTTCACTAATATGCACACAGCCCCAGTCCCAGCTCAAAAACACCCTCGTGTCATTCCTCAAATATGGGAGAGGGAGAAATGAGGGGAAAAACAAAGGGAATGGGAAAGAGCTCATTCCTCGAATGACTCAACAGAAGCGACCACAGTGAGGAACGTCACTCCTACACATATAATGCTGCAAAACGAAAGAGCACAGAGTCATACAGCAACAACGGCAGTCACTGTACGGACATACATTACATATGTGTATACAGACATCTAATATCCTCTACAATACGCATCTCGAATAAATAATATATGCGAAAAAAGAAACCCCAACACAGGCGCGAAAAAAAAAGCTCTCATACCGTTCCCTTTCCAACCCCAATGGCTGAGCCAAACACACTGAGATGGGAAGACAACAGAGAAAGAGAGAGAGAGAAAGAGAGAGAGAGACAGAGAGAGAGAGAGAATGTACCGTAATGTCATTCTCATGAACATCCCCCCACGTACATACATAATAAAGCATACGTGGATACAAACAACCCCTTTCAAATGATTAGTACAATCCACAGAGGCCGTCAATGCAAGAGAGGCTCATCACTGGCACAGCCGCATCCTCTTCATGAGAGTCACCGCACAAAGCGTACAGAGAGAAAGAGAGAGAGAGACAGAGAGAGAGAGAAACCTAACCTATAGTCTGAACTTCAATAGACAATTATACAGCGGCTCAATCAATGTGTGTACAGTAATAAATATGCATGCACATTTCCACCTCATACAGGTGTAACAGTACCTTTTTGCCCAGGCTTTTTTTGAGACAGGAATTAGAAGGGAGGAAAATCCCTCCTGTAACAACTCACTCCTCTATTATTACACAGCTCCTGCCTTCGCTACCGGCTGTCCATAGCCCATCAATGGAGATCCTCCTCTGTGAGTCATTCACGTTATTAAACCATGCAAATTTGGACAGTACACACACGTTACAGAGGGAGGCAGAATGAGAGGAGGAGCACGTACTTGACACAAGGAAATCCCACCACTGTGCAATTCTCAGCTTCACTCTAATATGACGAATTGAACTGGATGCCTGACTTGAGGTGGGCATAGAAAAAATACAAACATTTTCATTCCCACCACGGTGAGTATAAGGGCTATTAATCAATACCATATGGATTTTTCTGTCTCTTCCCTTTCCCAGGATTTTTTCATCCACATTACATTGCACGGCACAGACAATGACACTTTATTACTAGAATTAAGTATCCTGTCACTGTGTTTTTTATAACAGTACATACTCTATCAGGGTAGAAAAAACACTCAATAACAATGTAGCTATGTGTATTTATTTTTACCTACCAGCTTTTTTTTTTCATTGTACTTGAGACCCATATGAGGCTCGGATGGGCAGAGTTTTCCCAATGAGAGGACTGCATTTTTACACAGTATGGGCGCGAGCCGGGGTAGTTTCTCTCCCTTGAATTACCCCTTTCACTGCAACACTCCTTCTCCTTCTCGACATTTCGCCTTTTTGAACGATTTTCCTATTTTTACTTGTAATTCCTTTTTTTGCAATTTGCTGTCATTTTTCGCTCTCTTACTTCTCTCTTCATGCCTATCTCTCCCTTTGCCTTCATTCGTTCTGCTTTTCCTTTATTTTTAACTCTTGTTTCCATTTTTCGATTTTTCTCTCTTGTTTATGTTATGCACTCTCTCCCTCTTCTTTTTATTTTTCGCACTTCCTCTTTTCTCTTTTTTGCCCTCCCTCTCTCTCTCTCTCTTTCCCTCTTTTCGCTCTTCCCCTTTTTTGCTCTCTCTGTCTCTCTTTCCCTTTTTTGCTCTCTCTCTTTTCCCCCTTTTTTGCTCTCTCTCTTTTCTCTGTTTTTTTCTCTCTCTCTTTCCCATTTTTGCTCTCCCTTTCTTTCTCCTTTTTCGCTCTTTCCCTGTTTTGCTCTTCCTCCTTCCCCTTTTTCGCTCTTTCACTTTTTTTCTCTCTTTCCCCTTTTTAGCTCTTTTCCTGTTTTGCTCTTTCTCTTTCCCCTTTTTCGCTCTCACTTTTTTTCTCTCCTTCCCCTTTTTAGCTCTTTCCCTATTTTGCTTTCTCTCCCCTTTTTAGCTCTTTCCATTTTTCTTTTCCTATTTTCGCTTTTGAGTATTTCTTTCGCTAGATTTCTTGATTGTATCTCTGTTTTCCTATTTATCTTCTCCCACCTTTCCATTTTCGATCTCTCATTTCCCATTTTCATCATGACTCTCACCCTCGTCCGTCTTTAGTCTCTTTGTTAGTCTCCCTTTTCCCTTTTTCTATTTTTCCTTACTCTCTCGCCATCTTCCTTTCGGTCATGTTTTGGGTCCGCTACTTCAACTGTCATTTTTCTCTTTCCTTTCTTGATTTTCTCTTTCCCTCTTTTCTAATCCTTTCCCCGGCTGAGTCTCTATGGTTACCCTGCTTTATTTGAGTCTCTATGTCTTCTATTTTTCCTTTCTCATTTCTCCTTTCCTCTGCATCTATCTCCCTGTGTCGCAATAGTAACTGTGCATTTCTCTTCTTTTGAGCCTCTCCCTCTACTTCTCCTGTATTTGTTAAATGACTGAAATTTTTAACGACTCCCGCAGGAGCACTCCTGATTCATAGGTTAGATCAAAGCCCAGGATTTGAACTCGTACAGAAGCCATGCCGGAGGTACTGGCAGTGGCACTTTTCATGCATGACACCATCCAAACTACACACGTTTCTCATTATGTGTACGGGGTGCGTACAGCCAAGAGTGTCTGCATATAACATCCCTATTCAAAAAGGACTTGAGAGTTCCATCTGAGTAGTCGTGTTTGGGCTGTATAGGAAAGGCTTTTACACTAATAAAAAAAAAAAAAAGAGCGGACGGCTAACGGCGATGTCCCTTGTGATACTGAACTTGTTCTTCTTCATCATCCTCTTTGACTAGACTTATAACACACACACACTATTCTACGTGCTATTTACTACATGCGTATACGGGATGCTGCAAACAGATTCCTCAATCTAGCTATTCTCCGACTGAGTGATGCATTATCAACAATTACGGACGACAGCGTCTAGTACGTTGTGTGGGGAGCATTTGGCTGCGTGGAGGAGCTCTTCCTCTTGTTAACATACACGCTCCAAAGTAATTACGGCAACCCATCCTGTCAAGTGCAAGCATTTTCAACTCGGCTCCTTCCTCTTCCTGGCTTTCTCCGTGATATTCATCACATTCTCATCTTGTCCTTCTCTCCCATTTTGGTTTCTCTCCGTCAGCTGGCTTTCCGTGCTTCTCTCTCTTTCTCTGCCTGTCATTTATTTCATTTCATAATCTCTCTTTTCACTCTTTCCCCTTTTACTTCCAATTTGCCCTTATTTTTCTACCTCATTTTCCCTTATTTTGCTTTCTCATTTTCTATATTTTTTCCTCTTTCCCCTTTTTGTTTTTCGCCCTCTTCCTCGTTCTCATTCTTTTCTTTCTTTTTGCCTCGTCTTTACTTGAATTTTCATCTTATCTGGTCTTTGTCTTTCTTTTTTTTTCCTGTTTCCATTTTATCCCATTTTCGATTTTCCTTCATCAACTCTCTTTTTTCTTGTATTTTTCTTGATCCCTACTTTTTTCCTCTTTCCTGCCTTTCTTTTGCTTGCTTTCATTTTTTCCTCTTTTCGCCTGCCCCTTGCTTGCGTTTATTTTTCCCTGGTTCTCCATTGCGTTTGGTTGTACCTTCCATCTTTTCTCTTTAATTTCACGTCTCTTCCGTTACTTTTTTCTGATTTTCTTCTCTTAGACTTTCCCTGTATTTTCTCACTTCTTGTTCAATTTTTTCGCTTATTTTTTCCTGATTTTCTTCTCTTAGACTTTCCCTTGATTTTTCTACTTCTTCTATAATTTTTTCGGTTTTTTTCTGGATGTTCTTCTCTTAAACTTTCCCTTTTTCTCCCCCACTTCTACAATTTTCTCACTTTTTTTTTTTTTTTTTACTTTTTTTGTGATTTTCTTCTCTGAGGCTTTCCCTTTATTTTCTCACTTATTCTTCAATTTTCTCACTTTTATGTTTTCTCTGATTTTCTTCTCTTAAACTCCCTTTATTTTCCCACTTCTTCAATTTTCTCACTTTTTTAATATTTTTTTCTGATTCTCTTCTCTTAGGCTTTACCTTTATTTTCCCACTTCTTAAATTTTCTCACTTCTTTTATTTTTATCTGATTTTCTTCTTTCTGCTTCATTTCTTTTTCAATTGTCTCTGTTTCTCCCCATCTTTTCTTGTTTTTCATTCTTTGTCTTGCTTCCTTTCATTGTTTTTTCTCTGATTTCTTTATCTGCGCTGCTATTTAGTTTTTCCCCTTTCTCCAGGTCTTTTCCTTGTTTGCGAATTTTCATTTCTCCCCTTTTCTCTATTATTTCCCTTGTCCACTCTATTTACTTTATCTTGTCTCCTTCTTCCTTCACATTTTCTTTGGATTCACATCTTTATTTGTAGTTTCCTATTCGCGTCCTGACTTGCTTGTCTGTCTTCCTACTTCTTTCTTTCTACATCTCTCTCTCTCTTTCTGTTACAATTCCCTGCGGACCTTCCCCCGCACTCTCGTCGTCCTATCTCACTCCTTCACTCCTTCAGATTTATCATGCGTGTATTTAGCTTCCCCCTTCAAATTTTTTTTTTAAATATTCATAAACTCTTCCCATATTTGAAAGAGCAGACTGGTGATAAATACAATTTCATTTGTTAATAATTGCCAGCCCGGAGCTGGAAACTCAATGGCTGGGGTGTGGAGCCAGTGACACTTGTGTTATACAGCATTCCATTAATGTCAAACTCTTCCTTCCCCCTTTTTTCCCCCTCACTTTATTATTAACGTCTTTCCCCAGGCCAGAAGAAAAAAGTCTTTGTGCTCCAATACTATAGGTATATGCCAAAAATACTGGAGAAAGTACTGCACACGCCTGGATATACGCACATATTTCTCGGGTGACACTTCAGGAAGGAGAGAGAAAAAAAATTCACTTTCACATCCTATAAATCGTAGGATCCTGTAAGAGAAATTTGACAGCGGGATATTCAAAAAAAAAAAAAAAAAAAAAAAAGGGTTCCAATAAATTGTAGCAGTCAATCAGCATCATCTTATCCTTGTATCGTGAATAATTATTCCTCTTCCGGCACTAACGGCTGCCCTCCTCACAACCAATAAACGCTCGGGGAGGTCACCGTCCCCAGACTTCTTCAGAAGTCCCCGTGATTACGAATTCCCGGCAGCGAGCGCGGGGAAATATGAAGAATTGTTGGCAAACGAGGACATGAGCAAGAGGAATGCCGAGAGGGATGGGGGGAAAGGGGTTGGAAAAAAAAGGACGGCAGAAACAGAAAATGTCTTCGACACGAAATCTAATAAAGCCTATTAAATCATCGGAGCGAAAGAAAAAATCATCAGAACATATGCTCCAAACTGTCGAGCTCACCCTGGAGCTCCCTCCAAATCTTACAAAATGGAAAAAAAAAAGTAGATGCGTTGGTCCCATTTCATATATTTCCCCGGTTCATACTCACATATTAGGCCTATATTATACGCACATATGTACATATGTATATCCATGAATTGTACGGACTCTCTGGCCCAGACATAATAACAAACGTGAGAGATACAAAAGAAGTTGGAGAAAAAAGATTTGAATTCAACTGATTGTGACTTCATGCTTGGAATGATCAAATCGCTCTAATATGCTCTTCCTCCACTGTCCTCTCCATGGTATTTATACGGAAAGGGTTGGATTGAAGGGGTGTATCCAAAAAAGACTCCTTCCCAATCTTTTTATCCAACAACTTCGATAAGAATATGTTCCTCATATACCCATACACAAATATATGAGCGCTGATTTTTTTTCCCTCCAGTTATTATTACCCATAAAGCAAGATCTTTTTTGTACTAGCTACAATTCTATATACACAATCGTGCATTAGGAATCGGGGAGATGATTCAATATTCAAGGGGGCAGACGCAAAAATATTGGAAGGAGAGTTCCACAAAGATATTCTCTTCAACTCTTTCTCTGCTGCCAATGGGAGGAGCAAACTTTTCTTATAGAAAACGGAGCGGCAGTGACAAAGGAGACGAAAACAAGAGAATAATAGATTGAAGTTACGAGGAGAGACACCGGAATGAAAGATACACGTGAGGAACGAAAATAGATGAAAAGGGACACAGAGATGGACTGACAAAATTAATAAGCACAACAAAAGATGAAGCAGATGTGTGAAAATAAAGAAAACGGAAAGAAAAAAAAATGGGAGTCACAAGGGAAAATAGGAGAAATCAGAGAAAAAAGTAAAAACGGGAAAGAAAATGCAGACAAGTTGAAAAAATAGAAATAGGAAAGAGAAAATGAGAGGAAGCAATAAGAAGAAACAGGAAGAATGACAGAAAAAAAGACCGAAGGAGACAAAAGAGCTTGATAAAAAAAGGTTAGCAAAAACTAAAGAAATTCGTAGAAAAGAAAGGAAACCCGAGGGAAAAAGGATAAAATAAAACGAGAGGAAAAACGAGAGGGAAAAGGAGAAAAGAAAAAGAGAGGAAACCCAAGGAGAAAAGAAAGGAGAGGAAAAACGATGAGAAAAGAAAAAGAGAGGAAAAACGAGGAGAAAAGAAAAAGAGAGGAAAAACGGGAAAAAAGGAGAAAAGAAAAAGAGAGGAAAAACGGGAAAAAAGGAGAAAAGAAAAAGAGAGGAAAAACGGGAAAAAAGGAGAA
>JAQGBT010006217.1:0-12905 GCA_034698585.1 Disparrhopalites patrizii
CTCTCTTTCTCTCTCTTTCTTTCTCTCTTTCTCTCTCTTTCTTTCTCTCTTTATCGCTCTCTCTTTCTCTCTCTTTCTTTCTCTCTTTATCCCTCTTTCTTTCTCTCTTTATCTCTCGCTTTTTCTCTCTTTGTCTCTCTCCTTCTCTGGTTTATTCTCTCTCTTTCTCTCGATTTTTCTCTTTCTCTTTCCGTTTCTCTCTTCCTCTCGCCTTTTATCTTTCTCTTTTCGTCTCTCTCTTTGTATCTCACTCCTCTTCCAAGGAACACCGAAACTATTTCTGCCGCTCACTTGACTCCTTTCACTCTTTGTTCGAGAGTGGAGTGCTGTCTTTCGCGTGTCCAATATGTGCCACTAGGACATCGGAGAAAGGAAAGACGTATAATCGTAGTCTACATTACAATCTCTCTTTCCCTCTCTCTGTCTGCTATTTCTTGAATCTCATTCAGTCTCGTTTTCGTTGTTATCGTTAATTTCTTTCTGGCAATGTTAATCTTTGTCTCCCTCGCTCTATTGCTAATTATGCTCTCCTTGCTCTTTCTCGCTTTCTGCCGAAATCTCGCTCTCTTGCTTTCTGTCTTTATACACGAATCTCCCTCTTTCTCCCTCTTTCTCGCTCTCTGTTGATCTTTCTCGCTCTATTGCTGAATCTGTCTCTCGCTCTCTGTTGCCGTTTTGATTGTTATTATTCCCCTAGTTCTCTCGCTCACTCTTTTTGTCTTTGTCTTTCTTCTCCCTCTGTTCCTTTTTTGATTACTTTTTTTCCTTTGCTCTCTTTCGTTTGTTGAGTTTATCTTTCTCGCTTTCCCTATCTTTTCATTTGTTTCCTTTTTTTGTTTCTATCTCGTTTTTATCTAAACCTTGCCTCAGTACACACATGAGCTTCTCTCATCTGGTTCCGTCTTTCCACTGGCAAATTTCTATATACCCGTCAAAATAGCAGTTGGAAAGGAAGGGAATGGAATCAAGCCCAAATTCTATCCTGGCTTTCTGTTTCCATTTATTTTTCTCTCCCTCCTTCAGTGGAAAAGTTGTGCGCGTCAAGTTTTACCTTTTTTAATACCAAAAGAGCTTAATGTGCACTTTACTCTCTGTTTTTCCTCTTATATATTTCTTTCTTGCCACAACTCTCTCTCTCTCTAGTATTTACATCACCAAAAACCTTCTCACAAGCTTATGTAGCTTTCTTTGAGTTTGTCCTTTTTTTCATTTCCTTCGTTCGTTTTTTTAACCCCCTTGTCCTAGAGAGAGATGCTGAGCTTAGTTCTAGTATTCGGACGGGTCTCTTAGTGGTTGTTTTTGTGAATACATATGGTCCTCGTTTTGTGATGCCTTTATTATTCCCTGTCTCTCGCTTTTCTCTCTCTCTCTCTTTCTCTTTTACTCTTTCAATTTTTTGAGGCTTTCACAGTTCCCCAAGATTTGTTACTTTGAATCTATCGTCCTTTCCTTCCTAGCTTTCCTGACACAGTGTTCTGCGTTTGCTTTTATGTTCAACACTTTTCAATCCAATTTCCTCTTCCCTCCTTTACATCCCTTTCTGTTCCAATTTTTTTTTGTTTCGCCAGTTCTCTACCACTGTTGGTTCTCGCCCATCAATTAGGTACGTCATTTATTTTCACATGTTCTGTTGTTTAATGTTACATTTGGTTTATCTACCTTTCACCATCTTTTATTTTTAATATTCTGAATTTTCTCTGTTATTTTTGTTTTGTTTTTCACGGTACTTACAAAATGCTTTCGTGTGAACTTGTATGCCAATCTCTATGAAACAGAGTGTTTAATCCGCTGGATATACCCAATATTCATGAGCACTATAAAGATAAACAGGGATTATTCCATAATTTGGTAAATCCATTTCTCCAGCATTTGAACGTAATTATCTTTACATTTTGGCGACTTTCGAAGAAAAATTGCAGTATTTTTGCCAGTTGTATACTGACTGGCAAAAAGGCAGAACACTAAGAAAATGATAGATATCAAGCAGCAATTATGCTATATTATGACCTAAAATTCGTGTAACTGAAATTCTCTTTCTTCCAATTTATTTTTCTAATCCCTATAAATATAATATAAAATCCCTATAAGTACATATGCATATATTCAAGTACGGTATATCTTCATCAGTCCCTCTGCGTGCTCTGTAAAAAGAAATTCGACCTTCTTTGGCTGCAATTACATTACCCAAAAACTAAAAAGAGATACAGTTTGTTGGAGGAAGAGAAACATATATTTTTTTAGAAAGTTTGTACCAGCGAGAAAATATTACTCTCAGTCCCATCGAAATAAATAGGTACAGGAGTTCTCCCCACCTTCAACAGTTTGGGAGGGCAAAGGTGTAAGCAACTTCAGTTTAAAATGTACGTGCTCTATTTATGTGTCGGTAATACCCTCATGCTTTTTTACATAGCATTGCGAAAGGTAATGGCACCAAAGTTTAAAGTTGCGGTGGAAGGTCCAAATGTAACGAGAGAGAACAGACAAGGTAGAAAGTGAGTGAAACGAGCCAAAATGGTCACCCCATTAATTCAAACGGCTCACCAATTTATTTTCCACAGCCATTCACCCCTACCACGATCCGGAGAGGTGCTGGGGTGCTTTCAGGTATACAAATACTACAAGTAGATGCTTTTCCCCAAAAAAATTACAAATACTGACCGTAAATCCCATAAATTGTCTGCCTCCGTAGCCACCATAGACGTTTGTGTATGTATGGACAAGGAGTCAGTTTTTTGGATGGGGATCCGCAATTCTTTCAATGGTTTTGAACATTTTTACGTGGAGGTGTTGGGAAGCAAAGCGTAATTATTTAGGAGCGAAATAGGAACAAGTTTCTCTTTGAGAAAAAATTGCTGTAAGTCACACACATTTTGCGAGCTCCTTTTAATTTTTGATCCAATTCACTGGGGTTTCTCTCTGGATTTGTCCCTTGTCTCTTCTGTTAGCTTTCACCCTTGTTTTCTTTTCCTTTTCTGTCTCTTGCTCTTTCTCACTTGCTTTCTCGCCTTCCATCTGTTTTCTCTCTCTCCCATGTTTTATCTCTCTCTCCCGTGTTTTCTCTTTCTTCCGTGTTTTCTTTTCCTTCCGTGTTTTTTCTTTCTTCGGTGTTTTCTCTCTTTTTCTTTCGTGATTTGTCTCTCTTTCTTTTGTGTTTTCTCTCTTTTTCTTTCGTGATTTGTCTCTCTTTCTTTTGTGTTTTCTCTCTACATCTTTCGTGATTTCTCTCTATATATTTCGTGTTTTCTCTCTCCTCCTTCCGCGTTTTCTCTCTCTTTCTTCCGTGTTTTCTCTCTACATCTTTCGTGATTTCTCTTTCTTTCATGTTTTCTTTCTTGTTTTCACTTTTGTTTTTTCTTTCGTGCTTTCTCATTCGCTTTCTCTCTAGCTCCCTTGCACTTTATTCCCTTATTATTCCCTTGCGCTGTTACTGTGTTTATCTCTTATTTCTTCCTCTGACTCTCTCTTGTTTTGGTTTCCTCTTTGTTTCTCCTTTGATTTGTCTCTCGCTTTCTTCCTGGGTTTTCTCTTCCCCTTGCGCTCCCTTTTTGTTTTTCTGCATTTTACTCATTTTTTGCCACCCTCTCTCTCCCGTGCTTTCCCTTTCTTTCTCGCCTGCTTTCTCTCTCTTTCTTCCTGACGTTCTCTGCACCTTTATCTCCTGATTTCTCGCTCTCTCCTATGTGCTTTTCTCTCGTGTTTTTTCTTCCTCTTGGTTGCTCTTTGTTTTTTAGCTAGCTTTCTGCATCGTTTTTCTCGTTTTTTCCTTGCTTTTTATCCTTCTATCTTGTTTCCCTATACCTCACCGTTGTTTTGTATCGTTATTTTACTCTTGCTTTCCCTTTCTCGCTTGTTTTCTCTTCCATTTTCGCTTGCTTTCTCGTTTGCTTTCTCTCCCTGTTTCTCCATAGTCTCTCTTGCTTCCCCTTGGCTTTGTCCCTGGTTCTCTCTCAGCCGCTCTTGCTCTCATGTGGATTCTTTCCTTCTCCTTCTTGATATCTCTCTCCCTCTCATTTGCGTACTTTCTCCCTTACATTCCTCCCTCAACCCCACAATTCCAACTCTCCAATCTTTTATTATGTCTTGTTCCTCTCCAGCGAAAATATGGGAGTTTTTTTAAGTCTTAAAAAACAACGGTGAGCTATGACTGGCGGAGTGAAAGTAGTACATACTATTTATATAACGGGGCTCGTGGCAACGAGATGAGACTGGGAGACTCTCCCATAGTGGTAGTAGTAGCTGAAGTGTGGTGGCGGTGGATTTTTCATTAGTTTTACCTCCGGGAAAGAATGAAATGTTGTATGGATATATACATATATTTTGTGTGTGTACTTATATGTGTGTATGTGGAAACGACAGACTGGAATGTTCTTTCATTCTATCAAGTCAGTTGCATGAAGAGTGAGAAAAGACACGATGATAAAAATTTTCTCAAAGTTTCAATTTGCTATTCCCACGTGGATCGTAACGCAGTTTCTCTAATGGTTTTCTTCAGCACAGAATTCTACCACTACTACTGCCACGACGACTGCTACTTACTGAAAAAACACTAGAGGCAACCAGCCTCTCATAGATACTCAAAATCCTGACGTGATGCCGACGAAACAAAACTTGTCTTTTTTTCCAGTCTAGTCCTTACTTCCAGCTACTTACGATACAAAAGATTTTCTTTTTTCTCTCTCTCTTTCTCTCTATCTCTCTTCCTGTATCTCTCTGTTTTCTCCGCCATAACGATCATGTAACCAGGACAAGATGTGTGCTCTTTCCCGTCCTTGAATCCAATATATACACAATTTTTTTTCTATCTCATGGATTTGTCTTTGTCCTCCTGTCCTTTTTTTCTCTTGATTGGAAAAAATCTACGTTCCGTCCATCTAATTTACTTCTTTTGCATACCACTTTTTTTTTACCAGTGAATACTCAATTTTCTCGCTTTATTCCCATCCTGCTGTACCCGTCACATTTTTTTTTTGTTCTCTCTTTTCTTCATAATTTTTTTTTCTCGTCCTCCTCTACTCTTCCCTTCTCCCATGCTCTTCTTTTTTTCTGCTTTTTTTTATTCATACCCTTCTCCTGTGCTTCCTCATATTACGCTGCTCCCTTGGAGCATAAAGTTTTTAAAAGCTTTGCCATTGCCTTCTTGTTTCATCTCCCTTTTTTTCACTTACCCAGCCTCTCTCCTACATCCCTTAAATCTTTCAAGTCCTTGAGGCACACTTTTTTTTTTCGGGAGATTTCTTTTCTTGTAAATTTTTTTTTCTCTCTCATGTCAGCAGCTTCCTTTTGGTCTTTTCATCCTTCTTATAAATGTTACTACGATTTTGGAAGTTTCAGGAAGGGGCTATGCATAGAAATATGATCATGAAAAAAAAAAGAGGAAGGAAAAACCAAGGAAAATTCCAATTTGATTCAAGTTCCCAGCACTCCACATAATTACAAGGCAGCTAAGATAATAGGAAGTTATATGCTTTTTTTGGGTGTGGAAAAGCACGGGGAAATAAGGAGATGACGAAAGATGTAGGAGAAGGGAATAAAGTTGAAGTGGTGATCATGATGTTGGTGTGCCCAAGATGAGAAAGTGGATTAGAAAATGTAATATATTAATTTCTTTCCCCACTACCACTCCTATAGCACAGATTTCTTCTGGGAGAGTTATTGTTTACCGTATAAAATCAGCAAAAAAAAACTGGGGGAAAGAGTTGCGCCTGTGTATGAAAGGGTGTGAGTGCGTTTGGTTTTATATTTTAATGGGACCATTTTTTCTGGAAAGGGAAAAAATCAGTAGTATTTGTGGATCTCTTCCTCTTCCTTCCTCCCTTCTTGGGTCTGTGTAGGCATTCACATGTGGGTGATTATTAAAGACATTCCGAAAAACCCTGGGTCTCCCCCCATATAAAACCCTGGAAATTGGTTGTTAAATTTTACGACTGGAATTAAAATTTGCTCTCTCCCGTTTACTCAAGAGTTATTGTTTCATCCGCATATTCTTTTAAGCCCACCTCATATACCGAGGGCATCCGTGGGAGGAGGATGAGGAGGATGCTGCAAAAGAAGAGGAAGAGGGTGTCAGAGGGGAAATGAAGGAAGGAAAGGTGTGGCACTTACATCCTTTCAACTTTTCTAATCAATCCCTAGATGAGTGAAAATTGCCCACAAGATTCTTTTAAAAAAAAGTTTCTTTTATGAACAATTTTCCCTTGGCCGTCGTACAATCTTCTCATGGTCTTAGGGAACACCCGAGCCATATAATTATGTACGTATATCCGGAGGAATGCATATCAATGAGACCTTTTACTATTCTTTCAAGTATGCAATGAGCCTTTCACTCCTCCCCTCTGTTTTATTAGAGGGAATTGCCGGGTAGTAAGAGAGAAAAGTGGGGGGAAGGACCAGCGAATGTGGGAATAAATAGACTTTATACATATTCACAAATTATCTCCAACTGGAAAGAGGTGAGGGACAACCTAAGGTCTTACCTTTAATAGGGACATCCCTGATAACAACACCGTCTTTTTACCCCTTCCAATTTCTAGGTGACGCAGGAGGGAAGGACGGAGAAAGTGAAATTTGAGTTCTTTATAATATACATATATATGTATATATATATACAAAACCAAGACTTTTTAAGCGCATTTTCCTCCCCCACGTTTTTCTTCGAAAGTATATATCTCAGCTTAAACGAAGAAAAGTCTCCCAAGAAGAAGAAATGAAGAAGGAAGAAGAAGAGCCCACAATTCCCTTGCTCTCTCTCTTCTCTCTTTATATAGTAACCTCAAATCTGACCAACTTTATGGATTAAGATAAGAAGTCAACTTCCCCCCAGAGAGGTACTGTGGCAATACGGAGACAGTTTTTATCGTACTAATTTTAATATTCCAACAACTTTCTCCGCCATAAAAAAATGAGTTCAATTTGGCTTAAATAGTTTAATTTTTTTTTACCCTTTCCTCCAATTTCCAACCCACCTATACATAATTACTTTTTACCGGGGGGTAAAAAAAACTTTTACTGCAACTTTAATTAATCCAACCCACATATGGAATTGCACTCAAACGAAGAAATTGTAGGGTTTAATTTAGTCTTACTATAATTTATTCCCACATTTCCTCTCCAACTTCCTGTGTCCCTTTACCGCAGGGTACTCATTGAATCTTGTGTATTAGTGGTTGTTTTTAAGCACAGAATATAATATGTGGAATGAACAAAAAATTTGGGGTGTATTATATGACAAATATTAGGGGAAAGTTCTCTAGCCGTGGTTTGTCTCAATCTTGATTTGTAAACATTATTTGGTCCATGAAAATAAGAGCCAGAAATCCTGCTGATTGGATGTCACAATGATGAGTTTTATTTTCATATCCATACATCGTCCTTTCATTCCATGAGTTTGACTTCAAAGAAAGTAGTAAGCCTTGATTTATTAATACAATTCTCTACGTATATACTTCCAAGAAGAGACATTACTTATGTACACGATAGGTATATCATGCAAGAACGTTTTCCCAGTGATAAAGTTGACTCTTTGTACCCTCATTTCTTTCCTTGTAGTGAACATGTAATTGTATAGAATAGGTAAAACGGGATTTGGACGTGTACACAAAACACCTTTTATTTATTCCTATTTATTTAAAGGAATACAAGAGAGATACGGAAAGGCAAGTTTCTGTACAAATGCCGGATTGTTGTAAGTAATACTTGAAAGGTGTGGAAATAGGCAGAACAAATGAGAGACACAGGCAAAGGAAGAAAGACGGAGAAAGCGAGAAGGAAAAGAAGCAGGGCTTCAACTGAAAGTGTTTAAATACATTCAAAGGTTTTCCGTCCAATCCTGCTCAGAGAAAAGTTAGTCAAGCGTTTAATAGCATTTCTACAAGTAAAATAAAAGACTTTTTTTGGAAGTTGAGCAAAAGCAAACTGAATCTATGTGTGTACTTATATAAAAATAGTCGTATTCACAATTAGTATTGCATATCGTCTTTCTCTCTCTCTCTCTCACTGACTCCCTCGACTCACCCAGTCTAACAAGCACCGAGAAAGACACTGCTAATTTGGAAAAGCTTATACTTTACTTCTCCCAAATTTTTCTCTAATCCCTTAAAAAAGGAGAGTGCGTAGTACATAATAAGTATAACACTTGTTAGTTCTCGAGGTTTTGTGGTAGATTTGCAACTGGCTCAAGCCGTGTGTGGACTCTCATTTTTTGTCCAAGTTTCTACATAAAAGTTTCGTAGCGAGACTGAAACTATATAATTTGTTTATACTTTATGCACCATACATCCCCATCAAC
Organism: Disparrhopalites patrizii; assembly: GCA_034698585.1. Taxonomy (NCBI): domain Eukaryota; kingdom Metazoa; phylum Arthropoda; class Collembola; order Symphypleona; family Sminthuridae; genus Disparrhopalites; species Disparrhopalites patrizii. Next base: position 8,285 of record JAQGBT010006217.1, read on the forward strand.
TACACATATTCCTATAGAGTGACATACACATCCAAGGACGTGCTTTGGAATTTCCACAGAGGTTTTCTGAATAAAGATAAAAGAATACAGAAGGCAGATACGCAGTTAGTTTTATTTAAGCTCTTGCCAATTTCTTAAATTCTAGAGTTTTTTTCTCTCTGTCTTATCCTTCAAAGTAGAGGGACGAAGGAAATACATACACGGTGGATATAAAAAAGAAAACAATGGAAGGTTGCAAATAACGAGAGGTGTATACGTATTATTTGCGTTGTAATCGCATACATCCACATCCATGTATGCACGAGACATACTGCAGGAGAAGGAAGACCAAGGAGAGGAAGACTGGGGAGAAAGTATGGGAAACGAGAACGAAAAAGAGAGAAAGAGAGAGTAAGAGAGAGAAAGAGAGAGAAAGAGAGAGAAAGAGAGAGAAAGAGAGAGAAAGTAAGACGGAGAGACAGGAAAAGCGAATGTTATTCATGGCGTAGCAGATTATGTGAGCAAATCCCAACTAATGCAGTACATAAATCCAGGCTCGGTTAATAATAAAAGAAAAACATTCTCTTCCCTACAAAGAGATGAGGAAGGGAATACTTTTAGAAACTTTTTTCTCGTTTCTCCGTATTATATTGCTAGATTCAGCAAAAATTCTCCAGCCCTCCTGTCTCTCATTTTCTCTCTCTCTTTCTCAGGCCCTTTCTTTTTTCTTTCTCATTCTACGTATTTGTTCCCAATTTCGTATAGCTTATACTCTTGGACTCCCAAGCAAAGTTGGATGTCAATGGGAGACCCACACACAATAAAAATAATATCCGCATGTGGTAGTATCAAAACCACAAATTTGTTTCACCTCTCCTCCTCCTCATCCTCCTCTCCTTTCACATATAACCTCTCTTCACTCCGTCCTCCTCCATCCCCTCCTCTATTGTATACTTCTGCTGGAGGCAGATGGAGAAGTGGGAGGAGGAGGAAGCAATCAATATATAATGCTGTGATGACGGTACCTGTTTTTTCCCTTCCTATGTCAATTTCCCCTAACCTAACAAGTGCAAGCACATAACCAAGAGAAATTAACTGGGGAATAGAGAAGAAAAAGAGAGGGGAAAAAAGATTCTGTGGTACGAGTAATACTCCCCCATATACAAAAGGAGAATAGGAATGAACAGGGGTTTGTAAGGAAAAGGTTGGCTAAGGGACATATTATTGAGGAATGGGAGGAGAAAGGAATAAGGAGAAAAAACACATCAGATCAATCCATGCACGTACAACAAGGCTATTTCGCCCCCACCTGCATCTTCTCCCTCCCAATAAGGAGTGACTAAAGAAATGCAAACCTTGCAACTGAGATGGAGAATGAAGAGCAAGTCATCACAATTCCATGTGTATGGGATCTGAGGATCTTTTTTGGTAAAATTGATTTTTCAAAAAAGAAAGAAAAAGAAGGAGCAAAATTCTGTTTGTTAAGGTCATGTGAAATTGCACATATGTATATGGAATACAAAATACATTCTGTGTGATTGCGGCCTTACGAGAAAAGTTTCATGGGAAGCCAGTATCAGTATCGGTGCTGATGGCATTAGTACACACAGACAATTCATTGGCTATAAGGCCTGTAGACTAAATTAGAAGGGAGGAAGACACATTTAGAGCGAGAGTCTGAGGTAAAGACAGAAAGAAATAGAGAGACAGAGAAAGAGAGAGAGGGAAAGAGGGAAAAAGAGAAAGAGAAAAAGAGAGAAAGAGAAAGAAAGAAAGAGAGAAAGAAAGAAAGAGAGAGAGAGAGAGTGAGAGAAAGAGAGAGAGAGAAAGGGAGAAAAAGATTGCGAACGCTAAATAAGAAGCTATTCGAAAAGAAAGCTGGACAAATGAGAAATTAGCTGCTTCAAAAATGAAATGGCGTATCTGGAAAACTCGGAATAAATTAGTGAATCATATCCAATGTCTTAAAAACAATGATTAGGAGATAAGTCAAAAATAAAAAATTCAAGTTGTTTTTTCCTCCTTAAAGTAAATTCCACGATCGGTTGTACATAGGCACAAGGTAATATGGATGTCCTTTATAGGCCGTTTACACATTTGGGAAAATTAAGTCAAAGATCAAGGAAACAAATCCAATAAACAGACTTTGGGAATTAAACCGGGATTAGATTTGTTTGTTATAAGAGGAATATCTGTATAGATTCAGCAAACCAATTGAATAAGAAGCAACAAAATGGTAGCGAGATAGAGATGCCTGTCATGCCATCTACGGAAAAGAACCAAAGGGAAGTAACAGGTGTATATCTCCCGTGGATGTCCCGTACAAAACAATTTGTGCGAACAAAATCCGAGAAAGCAAGCTTTCACCAAGATCTCATCCGTCTTTCCAAAATCATATTCCGCCAAAGCACAATACTAATTGTAAGATCCCAAACAAAAAAGTACTTACTCATCTATGTATATACTTACAGTTTTAGAATTCATGATTCCATAATATGTTTGCGCACAAAATCCTCTGGATTATTCTCCCATTTTTTTGCTCTATATAGACGACATAATTTTGTAAACACATTTTACTTTGTCGGCTAGAGGATTCTTTGGATATTTGTAATGTAATATGTATAATGGTGTCAAGATTCATAAGTTCTCAAGGACAAAATGTAATTTAGCTGTTAAAATGTCTGCGTGTTCTTGCCGTCAATCCGATTTGTACATCCGTTTTATTTAGAGTTTATGAAACAACGGCATGCGTATCATATCAAACATAAGACTTGGAAAATTTGATTCAAAAATGTTTGAAAAATCACTTTTGTTTGACTAAATTGCTTGTGACTTTATACAAATGGAATGAATGAGTAATTTTCCCGTTGGTGGAAATTCACTTCCAAATGAATATGGGGTGATAAACCGTATGAAGGAGATCAGTGATACCAAATTTCCCCCTTTTCCGGTTGTTTTTGAAAAGGGTGCAAAACTCTCTTGTACCAATCCTGTCAACATTTTATACACGATACAATCATGTGTCCAATCGAAAACGCTTTAAAACGTTCTTTTAAATCCGAAAACAATCCGAATTTCGGGTTTTTTCTTCAAAATTTGAGTACAAACCCATCTTGTAGAGATTCCATGAACAATTATGCATGACAAAATTACTTTGTCATACAAAATCGCGTTAAACATCCCTTAAATCCCCCACCCCCAAAAAAAGCAATTGATTTATTGCAATTGCGTCTCGCACAAAAGTCTCTGGCTCACACTTTACACCACGTTCTTGTTTAATATTGCATTGTTTCCCATTATTAATAAAATTAAAACATAACTGTATATTGTACGCGTGCAACTTTTAGTAAAGCATACATTTTTGCATATCACAACAATCAACACTGCCAACAATTCCAAACAAAGCAAACTGATGACTGCCGATTCCGGATTCTCACGACGGAAAGTCCCACATGTTGGAAGGAGCACTCCAAGGCGCGAAACTTTGATGGACTACAAATTCCACAACAATTCATATAAATTCCCCGTCGTCCGATGATCGTCGCCATGAAACAGGAAAAATAAAAAGTATAGTTAAAAAATTCTTTAATTGATTAATTTATAGAATATTCTGAAATTTTAATTATTTGTAGAATAATAGTGTAGTTTAACATCAGCAACACTCAATTTGATGTGAAACTCGTGCAGTCATCACTTGGTTTATATTTTACCGTGGAGTTCCTTCTATTTTTTTTTTGTATGACTGTCATTGTCAAGTCACAATTTTGTTTTGACATTAATTTTTTGTGGAAACGGCTTCTTTACTGATTTGTGATGACAGGAGGTAGAAAAACGTGGTATTAACTAACGTTCTAATTGCCGTCATTCTTTCGGATCATATTATAATTAAATAGTAAACGTTCTTTCATGTGAGTGATTAAACTTTGGGTTTAGTCCGTATGTCCTTTATTAACAAACTATTTGCTTTTTTACATGGATTGAATTCTATATTGTTTGTGCGGTATTCATGTGTCATGAAAGGTGCGGTGTAGACGGGTTTTGAAGGGTAGAATATTTGATGGGTGAACAGTATTTCAATAGAATTTTAGTGATGTGTAATAAAACAGCACATATTGCGATACCAAATACCAAAGGTGCACAATTTGTGTTTGGATTGCGAAAGTGGGGTTTGATTGTCGTAATCAGTGTCATACTCCAATAGAAAGTAACGTTAAAATTAATAGATGAGAGTTTCTAATTCATGTTTTTTCCCCTTACAGACGTGAGCAATTGTTTAGATACAGTTGAGATTAACAGTTTCCATCGGACAACCTTCATTTGATGGACATCAAGATGCGTATGGAGTCTGTTATGAACTAAGGTACTAATTATTTTTTGTATTGATTTCAAGTCAGTAAATCAGGGTTCTTCGGCGGTAACTCCTGAATGTCGAACGTTTTCGGTCAAACTTGAACAGACAAATAGCCTCGGATCTGTTAATATACTGTCGGTGAAAAAGAAACGTCATCTCCAGCGAGCGCTAATTCACGAAGTGGTTGTCTCTATTTTTACCTAATGTACAAAGCAAGGTATGACATCCGAATCGGTATTCGAATTCAAATCGGAATTATATTCATATTTTTCAGTATTTTAATCCGAATTA
>JAQGBT010006218.1:0-12902 GCA_034698585.1 Disparrhopalites patrizii
ACAATAGCGTTACACGGAGTAAGTGGTGGTCCAAATTTTCGAAAATTTGCGTTATGTATTAAATGGATGTTCCCTAACAACTCTGAAGGGAAGCGCGAAAAACATTGTTGCAGAGAGACGTTGTTATATATAGAACATTAAATATGTTACCTTGCATGTACGAGCGGATGGAAAAATATTCTTGTTACAGAGAAACGTTGTTATAAAGAGACTTGTTATAGAGAGACTCCACTGTAGTTTTCTCAATTCATATCGGATTTTAAGTATTCATGCTTCATCGGAAGGACAATAAAATTCTGTGTAACCAGGAGATATTTTTCGATTTTTATTGATGCAGGAAAGCATTCAGCCGAAGTTTATTTTTTGAAAGTTACTTTTTCCAATAAAGAAAAGAACTGTAAGTAACCTCAAAGGTTTGCATCCGCCGCTGTTTTAGTGCTTGTGGTAACATTTTAGACAGTGGACTTGGACATTCCTGAGTGTGGTGTACACATACGTAGGTATATATACACATGTATACTGGATGGAGTATTCTTTACGACGTAGCAAATTGCATTCTAATTTCGAGAAAACAACTATAGCGCAACACATTTTACACCACAGATTTATGTTCCTGTATTATAAGCTGGAAGAATTGAAATACGTCAAAAATTTGTGATCTTGGCCATTGGCGATTGCCTTTATTTGTATATTGTTTTATTTGTATATTAGCTATACGTGCAACTCGATGGACAGAAATGAATAATTAGACCAGTGTTTTACATGATTTATTGCACAATCATACATTCTAATTGAATTCCCAAATTGGTCGGGTCAATCTGCAAATCATCATGATGTACATCTGTAGATTTCCTTGGCATGGTATTCTTTAATTAATTTAATTGCTTCCAGGGACTCTTCCAGTTTACTATATCAGATGTATATATATACATGAGACCAATATAATACACAATTCTAAATCGTTTTAGTTTATATGTGTATATCCGTCTACCGTAGGTGCAGCAACAATCCGATTTGATCCAAAATTTTTAGTTCAATTCATATCAAAGCCTGACTTAAACAATTGACGATTCGACGTCATTCAAATCATCAATCAGGAACCATAACACTATCCCTACTGAAGGCAATGAATAAACACATATATCCCTGAGAAAAATATTAGATTATCTTTAGATTGTTTAGATTTGCATTAAAATATGCATCGTATGTATACAATATGCATATTTTTTTATTTGCACGCCTTCGATTACATTGAGCTCGGGAAACAGGTAAAAATTTTCATGGGGGCCATGCTTGTATCTTGTATTGCATAGTTTTATCTTTAAAAGCGTTGATTAATTCTTACATGCTTTCAGATACATTTAATTATATATGTTACATATATTGCATATATACTGAAATGCGTGGTTTTTGATTTATATGAGATAATATGGGTACATCTACGAATTCGAATGCTTCCATAATTTTCAGCTTGCACGACTTATCAGGTAAATGCTTATCTATATACATACCTCTGTTTTCACGCAGCGGCATTTGCTTTGATGAAAGGTCAATGCACATATCGTCGTTAAAGAATCGTATGCAATCATATCCAGTGAGCAATAATTAATAATGTGATCATCTCTATTTTTAGAAATGGATTACAAAATGAGCATCTGCGCAAAAAAATAAAAGGACAGAAAGCAAAAAATATTGGTAAAGTGTAAAGTACATCATATCGCATTTTATTTTTCATTTCTTTCGATATTTTGGCGATGACCATTTTGTGCGCTGCACAGAAATGAAAATAATTACTTTATGAATTCAGACTTGCTGGAGTTGAGCCTATACGATTATTTACCGTATTGCATCAGTGTATTTCAAGGGTAAAGTATAAAATATGATCCTATCTATATAGGAAACACTAAAAGGAGTAATTCTTACAGCAAATTTTGGTGTTTGTCAAATGGGAAAATAATGGTGATGCAGTATACAGTGGATTCTCTCTGTAACAATTTTCTTTATAACAACGTTTTTTCTGTAACAACTTTATTTTTCACCCCTTCGTATATGTAGCGTACATAATAAATGTTCCATATAAAAACTTTTCCTTATAACAACCATTTTTACCCTTCCCTTCAGTGTTCTTATATAGCGAGAGTCCACTGTAATGCATTTTCTATAATAGAAAGGTAAAAAACATTTCCGGTTCAACAAATTCAATTAAGGTCGTTTTCTGAGTGTCATTTTGTAGTCGAGTTCTAAATTTTTTTATTGAAACATTATAAAATAATAATTAATTTCTAATCTTTGTAATCCGCCATTGCTTTAATTTTTAGACATGTAATATGAGTGAGTATATATGACTGAGAGATATAGAAAAACATAATAATATATGTAATAATGCATGCAGACATCTTTGGCAAATGGAAGCGCTTTCCTGCGACGAAATTTTGAATCTTTCTGGTTCCATCTACAAATTTTATGTAAAATTAGTCTGCCAGTAAATCATATTTTCTTGAAATCGGCTCCTGAAATCGTTGGCCAGTTTTTTCCTACCGGTTACTATTTCGTATACAAAAAAAACAACAATAACAATTTAAATTGTTCCGCCACATGACGATACGTAAAAAGTAAAAACTGAGTTATTAATACGTTTTAAAAATTTACCTTAAGTACTAATTGCAGCAGCTGTTCTTTACGCAAGCGCCCTTTTTCTGCCAGGACTTTAAATTTCTTGGAAGTGTCCAACTGCGGAAAGGAAACGACTACGTCAATGATTCCTTCTGCACTCACAGTCAAATTCCTCAAATGGTCAACGTCCGTCTTGCGATACATTTCCGGAAGTTGATACTCAAATGTTCCTAAATGGTAGTTTCCCATCGGATCCTCGTCCTCCCCTTCGTAGATGGTGAGTGTCGCCGTTTTTTGGCCATCCCCAATCGGACGACACCAGACGCTCTTGCTACAAGGGACCGGAGTGTTTTTTTCGATGATCCAAGAAACGATTTCGTCGATGCCGTTGTCCGCGAGAACACCCGTGCCCAAAGACATCGGAAGGACATCGGCGAATTTCATCTCAAAAATACGTTCATCCCTGGTGCAAATCCGGTTGTCGTTAACCATTAGCGCTGCCAGCAAAGCCGCGCCTTGAGCTACAGCTTCCGCCGCATTTAAAATGGTTGACGGTCGGCGCCCGCCAAAAAATTCGGTTATCAGTTCCCGGATTTTAGGAATTCGGGATGATCCGCCCACTAAAACGACATCGTCGATCGCCGATGGCTCCATGCCGGCATCCTTTATGACTTGTGCCATGATGTCGATGCACCGTCGGAAATAACGATTATTGAGTTTATTGAAGCGCTCTCTGTTGATTGTCACGTTCAAGTCCAAGCCATCGAAAACGCCGTCGGCGGTTACTTTGACCGTTTGAGTATTCGCAAGGAATTCCTTTTGCCTTTCACATTCCGACCGTACTCGCTCCTTGAACCTTTTTAATTTGTTCAATGCAAACGGATCTTCCCGCATTTCTATCTTTCTAAATTCCTCACCGTGTGCGGCGCGAAATTCGTTCATGCAAAATCGTACTAATTCCACATCGAAATCTCCTCCGCCCAAATTTGTGTCTCCTCCCACTGCTTTGACGTTGATGCTGTTTTGATTCAGTGCCAAAATGGAGATGTCAAATGTGCCGCCGCCGAGGTCAAATACAAGCAAATTTCGTTTTTCTTGTATTCGGCGCGATTGATGGAACACATAAGCGATGGCCGCGGCCGTTGGCTCATTCACGATTCGAAGCACTTTTAAGCCCGCCAATGCGCCGGCATCTTTCGTTGCTTGGCGCTGTCCATCGTTGAAATAGGCCGGCACCGTAATTACGGCCTTTGTTATGGATCCGATATTTAACTTGGACTGCGCGCTGTCTTTTAGAGTGCGCAGGACATGCGCAGAAATTTGTTCCGGGTAATAATTTTTGCCGTCCACGGAAATCACGGGCGCTCCATCAAACTCTTTCACTTGGAACGGCCATCGTCTGATCTTCTTCTGAAGGGCTGGATCGTTGAATCGACGGCCGATTATCTGTTTTGCATCGTAAATTGTGTGTCCTTGTGGGGTTTCCCCGATCTGACTTTTCGCCGGATCTCCGACGATAATATCTCCGTCTTCGTCAAACGCCACGACGCTTGGGGTGACGTTTGCGCCTAACTCATTGGCGATGGTTTTTATTTCTCCGTCGTAGAAGGCGCACACGCAGGAATTGGTCGTGCCAAGGTCGATGCCGAGAGCCACGTTGGTCATATTCGGCGAATGTGTGGAACTTGTATAGAAATGTATGGAACTTCAGGGCGAATGATTTAAAATGAGATAAATTTTTTATGTAAACTGCAAACGTATTGTGCACGTCGAATTAATTTTTTATTCTTACGTCATTGTATGATAGCGCAGATAACAATTTCACACGCGATTGTTCATTCCGGGTTCCAAGAAGCAATTAATAACTCCGTGGATGCACATGTATCATAATTCGTTATCGAATTCAATGTATGTTTTGTGTGGTGTATGACTGGCCAGAGCGTGAAAATAATATGCAAATATTAATTTCTGCAGGGAACAATGTTATCTTTAATGCAAAAATCAAAAACAGACCGACCAGACAAGAGTCCATCAGTGGAGTCTCTCTATAACAATTCTCCTTACCACAACTTTTTCTCTCTACATAACAACTTTATTTTTCAGCCCTTTGTATACTTGACAAATCCGGGTGAATTAATAAAGTGAAAAAAAGAACCTGGACATTTAATTCATCCACAGCCTTTGCACTATCCCCATAGAAATTTTACAGAAACGCAACATGGAATTTTCCATTGCCGATGTGTAATCATCACTCGAATTGCATATGGGAGCTTGGGTAGGTTAAATGGAATGTTTTGTTTGCTCGTATGACTTGTCAGGGACAGTACTTTTATATGATTAGAACATTATCCAAATGCTGCAACTTTTGGGTCGGATAAATTTTCGCTTGAGGACTGCATTCCTAGTGCTGTGATAGCGAAGATTATCCTAAAAATGCTAATACAAGTAGTATTCCACGGAACACGTTCACCCATCCCTTTGGAATAGATAAAGGTTGGGAAGTACTTTATATAAAAATGAGACTGAGATATAATAATACTTTATCTGGTAAACGCTTATCTCCAAACCGAATGGTGTTTACTGTATTGAAAGGTTAATGTACAATGTACATATGAAGTCATTGAAAAGAAAAGCAGCCATGTTTAAAATTTTCAAAACCAAAATTTTTCCAGAAACATCACGAGTATATAGTGCAAGTCCTTTTTTTAATGTCATTTAAAATTAAGAAAAATTGGATATATATACGCAATAATATTCAGACTTAACCGTAGCTATATGTATACACAGGTGTTCAACTCATCCGCAGAATTTTGCTCACAGGAAGAGAAGGAGTGTGACAAGAATTAGAATTTCAGACATCATTTTTGCTATTTTATTTCACTGTCGATTCGTTTGAAAATATGTTCTGAAATTATCTGAAAAAATTCCTATTTTGTTCTTCGTGGAGAAATTGCAGCTTAGAACACCACCAAAGGGTCTAAAACGAAGTTTTTAATATTGCATGCTTTATTATTTTTAGCCGGTCCTATAGGTAAAATAAACCGATGTAATTTTTAATGATTCATTTTATCATGCTTGCCAGTCCGTCTCACGGTCAGTTTCGGCCAGCTTCAGTATTTTCATCCTAATGCAGTGGTTCTTTACGGGGCCGGTGTGGGCGTATCGGATGGCGGTTGAGGTTTGAACAACTCGATCCGAGGACATGGCCAGGCGGGGAGTGTGACTGGGGCGTTACATCTGTCAATTCATAACGCAGGTGTCCTAAGGCCAGCTCAGCGAGGATTGAAACCTCGCGTAGAGCAAAAGGGCAAAAGCTGGCTTGATCCTGATTTACAGTACGAACACGGACAGCGAAATATCGATCCTTTTGACTTCGAGAGTTTTGAGCAAGAGGTGTCAGAAAAGTTACCACAGGGATAACTGACTTGCGGCGCACAAGCGTTCATAGCGACCTCGCTATATTGTTCACCCACCAATAGGAAACGTGAGCTGGTTTTAGACCATCGCGAGTTTTACACTACCGATGGTGATGGTCAATGCGATAGTAATCATGCTCAGTACGACAGGAACCGCATATTCGGACAATTGTTTCACGCGCTCGGCCGATCGACCGGTGGCGCAAACCTACCACCCCCAGGATTATGCCTGAACGCCTCTAAGGCAGCATTCTATCTATCATTGATACTTTTGCACTTTGAATATCGCGAGGCCTAAATTCGTCCTCCTAAGGAATAATATTGATGTTTCATGTCCATGAATGTTGTCCTGGTTGATCTTAGCTTTGCCAGATTCGTATGGGGTGGGCAAACAGCTGAACTCACCAAATTTTAATGATCTTTGCAATCGGTCGTTTACTTAAATTGTATATGCGTTATCACATATACATTGACGGAAATAAAATGATATTACCTTGGAATCTCTCCATCACAAATGTCTTTATAACAAAAGTTGTCTTTGACAACATGAATTTTAATATAGTCAAAATCTTTGGCAACGTCCTAGTACAGGTCCATCCGTACAGTAAATCATCTAGATTCCTTGTCATCGGTTCCTTTAAACTGACTTGCTCGGTTCGTCTAGCCACTGTTTTATTCGTCACTATTCCGGTTGTATATAATGAATTTGTTTACATGTCCATGGATAAATGCAATATCGCAAAAGGTAAAAACTGAGAGTGACTATAATTTTTAGTATGTACCTGAAGTCGTAATTCCACCAGTTGTTCTTTACTTAGGCGCCCTTTGTCTGGCACGACATGAAATTTCTTAGATGTACCTAGCCTTGTAAAGGAGATTGCAACGTCAATGATTCCTTCTGGGCTTACATTTAAATGTTTTTCGAAAAAAACATCTATTTTACGATACATTTCCGGAACGTCAAACGTAAATGTTCCCAATTTATAGCCTTTCTCCGGATCTCGTTCGTCTCCTTCGAAGACACTGAACATAGCAGTATCCTGCCCATCATGAAAAACACCCAATTTCTTGAATTTACTGCAGGGGATCGGCGTGTTTTTGCTTATCATCTCCATAACTATTTTGTGTATTCCGCCATCCGGAACTATATCAGTCCCCAACGACAAAGGCACCACATCGGTAAATTTAATTTGGAAAAGACCCTTATCCCTCGTTTGTATCCTGTTCCCATTGACAAGCAGGGCTGCCAACAACGCAGCGCCTTGAGCAACAGCTTCCGCCCCATTTAAAATGCTTGATGGTTGGCGACCCCCAAAATATTCCGCTATCATTTCTCGGATTCTTGGAATCCTCGTCGAACCTCCCACTAGAACAATGTCATCAATTCCCGATGGCTCCAAGCCTGCGTCCTCCATAACTTGTGCCATAATTGCAATGCACTTTCGGAAGTACATCTCATTCATTTCGTTGAAACGTGACCTGCTGACAGCCACGCTCAAGTCCAATCCTGCAAACGCGCCGTCAACTATGACCTTGGTCTGTTTAGTTTTTGCCAGAAATTCCTTATGTTTTTCGCAGGTAATCCTCAGACGTTGCTTGAATCTCGCCAATTTGTCTAATGTCTCACGGTCAGTACGACTCTCAACGTTTTTAAACTTCTCACCATGTCCTTTGCGGAACTCGTCCATACAATACTCCACTAATGCCGTGTCAAAATCTCCCCCGCCCAAATTTGTGTCTCCGCCAACGGCGTTGACAGTGATGCCATTTTTGGTGACAGTCACGATGGAGACATCGAATGTCCCGCCTCCCAAATCAAACATCAGAAGATTCTGCGCTTCGTCCTTCCTTGGTTGATGAAATACATAGGAGATTGCGGCAGCCGTGGGTTCGTTTATAACTCTCAGAACTTCCAGGCCCGCAAGGATCCCTGCGTCTTTCGTTGCTTGGCGCTGACCGTCATTGAAATACGCCGGGACAGTAATAACCGCCTTGGAAATGGATTGAATGCCTAATGTGTCCTCCGCGTTGCGCCTGAGCGATCGCAAAATGTGTGCGGAAATTTGTTCTGGGAAGTAACTTTTCCCATCCACCGCAATCATGGGCGCGTTGTTAAGTTCCTTGAGTTTAAAGGGCCAGGCCGTGAGCCTTTCTTGAAGTGCTGGATCGTTGAAACGACGACCGATCATGCGTTTGACGTCGTAAATAGTAGTCCCTTGCTGGCTCACTGCTATTTGGTCCTTTGCGGGGAGACCGACGATGAAATTGTCTCCTTTTTCAATCGCGACGTAACTTGGCGTGAGGGTCGTCCCAATCTCGTTCTCGATCGTCATAAGTTCGCCTTTGACAAAGACACACACGCAGGAGTTTGTAGTGCCCAGGTCAATTCCGAGTGCCACGTTAGACATTTTGTTCGGCAATAGCGTTGACTCTCTGTATAATAGCACACTGTAATGCAGCAAATGTCGGCTATAGAGATGAACTGGTATAGGAAACAGATATTTCTATGTTAACAATTGGAGAAAGTTTTTGAGGGGAGGATTTTTTGGTGCTCTTATATGGATTAAGAACTTTTATAAGGGTCGTCGTTATTGGGAAAGTCGAATGTATGTCCGATTTTGCTTCCCCAAAGAGGTGATAGTCACAGAATGCATCAAGTTTCGAAAAGGCAACGCAGTTTTGTCGTTGGTTCTGACCTTCATTTGATTGACGGGCACACTCACAGATATTGTGAATCAAAGATATGGTGATCATTCACAATGTAGCTAAATTTTCGTATATACACGCAAAATCCCCATATGTATACATAGCCTGTTATTGTATTTAGCTCACTTCAAAAGATAAATGAGTGCTTTTCAGAATGATTCAGAATAGACACCGAAAAAACGAGAGGTCGGAATTTCCTAAAATCAACACTGTAATGTGTTAGAAGTGCATAAGTGATGATGATTTGCCGAAGGAAGTGTGTTGTACGTTTTCCCATTTGTTACGTTAATCCGGGGTCAAAGGTCGAAAAATTTGCAACCGCGCCACCCGCATAACTTCTCTCCAGAACGTTCAAATTTCTTGAAATTTGGCTTAAAATGATCCTGGAGAAATTTAAGCACGGAGATTTTCAAGGAAAACTTCGAAATCCGAAAAAACCGAAAGACTGTGAAAAATCCGAAATTCGGAGGTTTTTAAAATTTTGATGAGTTGTAACCATAATACCGTCTACTATTGTATCCGGTTATCACAAATAGTCTGTTAGGCCGAGTAAACCCGAATTTCGGATTTCTCGGGGTTTTTCGGTTTTTTCGGATTTCGAAATTTTCCTTGAAAACCACCCCCGCCCTGCTTAAATTTCTCCAGAATCATTTTAAGCTAAATTTCAAGAAAATCGAACGTTCTGGAGAGAAGTTATGCGGGTGGCGCGATTGCAAATGCTTCGACCTTTGACCCCGGATAACTTAACAAATAGAAAACTTACGACATACTTCCTTCGGCAAAGCATCATCACTTATGCACTTCTAACACATTACAGTGTTGATTTAAGGAAATTCCGACCTTTCGTTTTTTCGGTGTCTATTCTGAACAAAAACCCTCAAATGTATTTGATTTGCTTTGCTTCTTAAAGCATAAATAACGTGCATTCTTTTGATACATGTGCACCTATATGCAAATTTACATGCATGAGGGTTTATCCGAGCTGTTGGGAGTCACGACTGGAAATTTTATATGCTGTAATTCTATCCTCTTGTCTGGTATAGATAAGACTGTCCAAGTATGTACAGCGGAGTCTCTCTGTAACAAGTCTCTTTAGAACAACATTTCCACATAACAACATCATTTTTCCAGCCCCTCGTACATGTGAGGTGCATATTTAATATTCCATGTAATATTTCCTGGTAACAATATTTTTCCCCTACCCTTCAGAGTTGTTATATAGAGACTCCCCTCCATAAAACTGGTACTTACACGGACAGCTGTAAATGTGCCAGTATTTCATGATTTTCATTTATAATTCAAGTTATGTATTTTATTACGCTCGCAATTCAGTCCTGATAAGTGTATATACCGTATGCGCGCTGTAAAACGCAACCGGCGGAACTGCCGCGTATCACATGCCATAATTATTAAACGGAAAGGTTTTGAATAAAATTACTTATCAATTCTGAAAGCTTGACTTCTTAGCATTCCAACGAGCCATACAGTCGACTCTCGCTATAACAGCACGCTATAAAGCATCAAATTTCGTTTGTTATAGCGAAAAACTGTTATAGAGAACAGACATTTCTATGTTAATAAACGGAGAAAGTTTTTGAGAGAAGCATTTTTTGCTGCTGTTATAACGAGAGTACTGTTATACAGGGGACTGTTATAGAGAGAGTCGACTGTAGTGCTCAAATGTCCACGCCTTGCTATAGAGAAGTTATAAGCGCGAGAGCCGGTTGCGTTTTACGGCGTGCATACGGTATGTATATTTCTCGCCAAAATACCTAGATACAATAATCGCGCAATATCTCATTAAAATCATAATGTTTCATTGAAATTAAAATTTCATCAAAATCAAATTTTATTTCACTTGCTCTAAAATTTTCATCCTGCGGTTTCTCAAACCAGGGAAAGCGAATCTTTGTAGTGCCTATACACATATGCATACACATGAATAGCTTACAATATTTACACATTGTGTCTTTTGATTAATGATTCAGACAACGCTTTTGTTTTGCTTGTATTAAATTATGGAAATGCCCACGACGTAAACAGCTAGGACGCGCATCGCTTAGACCCTTTCCTTGAAAATGACCTCGAAAGGATGCGGGAGCAAAACTATAGCAATAATCGGTTCCAGGTTGGGCAATTTGCCAGAGGCCTTGATCTCGAATTTCTGGAACAAGGTCGTGATAAAAAGGAACAATTCATCTCGAGCCAAGCTCTCCCCCAGGCACACACGCTTCCCAGTGGAAAAAGGGATGAGATTTTCCGTTTTTTTCGCCTTCGCCCCCGGCTCCAGGAATCGCTCCGGCCGGAAGTTCTCCGGATCCCCCCAGACCTTTTCGTCCATCAACGCCCCCCAGAGGTTCGGCATGATCATTGTGTCCTTCGGAATCGTGTACCCATGAAATTCCACGTCCTCCGTCGTATTGTGGAAGATGGCGAATGGGACGAGAGCGGATTTACGGAGGAGTTCGCAGGTGAGAGCGTCCAGATAGGGCATGTTCGGACGGTCGCTAAGGGACGGAAGTCTCTCCTTCCCAATGACCTGGTCAATCTCTGCATGGAGCTTCTTCTGGTGCTCCGGCCAAGTGACCAAATACGCCAACAGCCAGGTCAGGGTCGTGCTGGTCGTCTCGGATCCGGCTAGGAAGAGGTCGAGAATGGAGAAAGTGAGCATGTTGAGGTCCTTGTGGAAGCTCGACTGTTTGTCCGTCGTCTTTTTCACTTCGTCCGCGAAGATGTCCGTCAAGTCCCGGGGCTGATCTTCCACGTGCGTCTCCAGGTGCTTCTTGATGTGCTTCTCGACAAAGGCCACCAAGGGGGGCATTTCTTTCATCATGTGTTGGTAGCCCGATAATTTGGGTGCCAAGTGCGTGAGCCACGGCATGAACATGGCGAGGCCGGCGAGGGTATTATTTTCCGTGACAGACCTGCATGGAATAAAGAAAAGTTATTTAGGCGATTCTGCAGTGTTTGCCAATTTTGTCTTTTAATATGCAAATCGTTATTGTCGGGTAAATTATTTATTTTCATTATTTATTCTATTTTTTGTAGTAATTTATTTATTACGCTGTGACGCCATGGATGGCCTTTTTCAATTCCGGATCGTCTTGCTTCATCCTCTCGCCAAGCATAATGCTCCAGAGGGCGTTGACGACGGGGGCATTGAACAAATTTCTCACCTGCACCGGCTTCCCTTCCGTCGCTTTTAGCTGCTCACACAAATCTACAATCTCTTCCTGTACTTTTGCCTCCATGGATTTTGTGCCGAAGCCGAAATCCCGGAGATTCCGGAGGACGAACCGGCGTTGCTCCAACCAGTGATGGCCGTCCGTGAATACAATGCCTGTACACATTTAAATGGACAATCATAATGTGTTGTCATTTATTTTGCTGGACTATGTATTGCAATTGTATTGGAATTTCAAGGTAGAAGCAATCACATTATGATTTAGCAGGAAAAAATCGACTAATAAGTTGCAGAATTTAATGGTAACTATCGCTATAAAAAGGAAGCGGCTTACCCTTAGCCATTCCTCCGCTTCTATCCTTAAAAAAGCGCATGTCAGGCCGACCAGAGAACGTGGATTGATTCATGGCTTCTCGGATTAGCTTCCCATCGCTTATTACGACGGTTCTATATGCGCAGGGAAAAATAATATACGGGGTAAATCTCATAATCGCTTATAATAACCACCGGAATTAATAGGAAAAATAATTGATGTTCAATAAGGTGAGAATTTTTCAATTTTTTGAATGGATTGTGTGATGAATAATTTAATTGATTAATTTATTTAATTGATTAATTGATTATAATTAATTTACTGATGAATAAATTGAACCGATTAATTGGTGAATTAATCCGATTGGTCCACTGATGAATTAATTTAATTTAACCACTATAATTAAAACATTTTTTCCTGGTAAATTTGTGAATTATTTTAATTAATTTACTGATAAATTAAACTTACTAATTGATGAATTAATTAAATTATTTCCTGATGATTAAATTAAACTGACTATTTGATGAACTAATTTAATTAATTACTGATGAATAAAAATGGATTAATTGATGAATTATTTTAATTAATTTACAGATAAATTAAACTTACTAATTGATGAATTAATTAAATTATTTCCTGATGATTAAATTAAACTGACTATTTGATGAAC
>JAQGBT010006219.1:0-12899 GCA_034698585.1 Disparrhopalites patrizii
AAAGAGAGAGGGAATGAGAGAGGGAATGAGAGGGGAAAGAGAGAAAGATAGAGAAAAAGAAGAGAGAGAGGGAAAGAGAGAGGAGAGAGAGGGAAAGAAGAGAGAGAGAGAGTAAAGAGAGAGACGAGTGCGACGGTGGTGGGGGAAGAGGATGGTATTAAAAACAAAGGCAAAACATGAGCCTCATGCTCTTTAGTAGTTCTTCACAAGTTTTCACTTTCTATGTGTGCGTAATTACTGAGAATAGCGACATGGCATTGATAAATATTAATCTGTTAACTGCTCCACTTCCTCATCCTTGTCTTCCTACTCTCCTTTTGTCTCTCTCATTTACTCACTCCCATATGCCTTTTCGTGTTTTGTGTCTGGACTTTCAACGCACTCACACATTCCCTCACAAACCGACTCTCTCTCTCTTTCTCCTTCTTTCTCTCTCTCTCTCTCTTTCTCTGTCTCTCACTCTTTGACTCTCTTTCTCTCTCTTCCTCTCTGTCTCCCTGCCTCTCTCTGTATCTCCCTTCCCTCTTATCCCCTAGCATTTTGTTGGACTTCTGGAGTAATCATTATTATGACTGCCACACACTTTGTGCAGAGGAAAACAACTAGCCAGATTTTTCTTCCCTAGTAGTTCCCTGGTCCTATTAGGCGCCTCATGTATTTAATATTAGAGTGCGGACAAGCATTTTTTCCTCTCTTCTCAGGAATTGTTGTAACGTCTGCTGATGATGTTGCACTCCTTTTTTCCCCTCCTTCCCACTCTTTCTCTCTCCACCATGCACGTGTCTGTCCAAGGCAGGAGGGAATTTTTAGTACGAATTACAACTCTCTCACGCTCCACTTGCAATGAGAGGAAGAGAATTGGATGGGAGAAAGGGACAGGGTATGAAAGAGATAAATATAGAGAGAAAAGGGTAACAGAAAGATAGAGAGAGAGTGGGAGGGAGAGAAGAACTGTGCAAAACATGTGCAATTTTCAGTTGTGTAATATTTTTGCAACATACAACAGAGGAAGAGCCAATGTAACCAAACAGAAGGAAAACTGACAGAAATTTGTCTGTTCAGCAATATCGCATGGATTAAAGGGAGGAAGTTCTAGGAAAAACTGCCAACATGCTTTCGATTAATTTTTCGGGATGGACAGGGTTGGAGAAGGTTTAGAAAATTATAGATGTGCTAGATACAATTGCCTACAATAGAATATAGTCCCATTCTCTGTTGGATATACAAAGAAACATGTATGGAAATAATGGTATGAGGATGTGGAATAAAAGTGATATTTACAGACATAAACATTCTCTCTATTTAGCCCCCCCAAATAATCGAAAAAAATATCTATTGAAAGTAAAGGGTAGGTCGTACTCCCTGAATTATAATTTAATTTCATCCGTCAAAAAATATATGAGGAAAGCACATGACAAAAAAAAATGAATAAACCTGAGTGTGTTGAATCTTTATTGGAGGAGCCAGCCAAAACAAAATTGGGCAGCAGAGAGGCGGAAAGGGGACAAGATACACATGTACACATCCACTCTTATTAGGCACACACACACGCTTTGCCCATAACTGTAAAAAGCTGGGACTCCGGGAGCTAACCTAATTACTCTGGTAGTAGTTTTCTTTATTTTCGCTCTCTCTCCATATATATTTTTTTTGCATAATAGCCTCCCAACCCTCTCCCTTTTATTTCTCCCGGATATATGTGGAAAGGGGTATAAACGTTATTTTATGCTTTTTTTCCTGCCAGAATTTTTATTTCTCCATCTTGTTAACAGAACCATTGTCATAGCGGGAGATGAAGGGAGACAGAGTGTAAGAGAGAGAGAGAGAGACAGAGAGAGAGAGGAGGAATAGGACTATACAACAAGTTTTTGTTAGGTCCCTATCTTTAATTTAGGAAGTTGGCATTTACACACACACGTGGTAATAGGAGGGAAAGCCGTTATTTAAAGAGACAAGAGGACTTTTCACATTACCTTTTTTCTGGGCCTAATTACAAAACGGTGGACTTTCTCTCTCCTTCCCCCGCCACCTTCTCCCATTTTCAACGGGCATATACGTACTTCTTTCACAGGAAAAAGGGCGAGAGGGAGAAAAAAAACTACTCTCAATAATGAGAATTAGAAAAGTTTACTACAGCTAGTATTACCTTAAACCATTTGGAAGAGAAAGTCAGGAGAAAGTGAGGGAACGGAGAGGAGAAAGTCATTGTCGTTTATAAAAATTATATATTACGTACATATTATAGCCTTATAATAGTAATCTAGATTAAATAATTATGGCTAATAATAAGTAAAAAAAATCCCTTCGAAAAAAGGGAGAAAATGTGTTGAAAGAGAAAATGTTTGGCCCAAATCCCATTTCTTTTTGCAATGTCCCCATACACTGAGGCTGGGAGTCCTATGACAGGCCATGGAATGGACGGGAAAGGGAAGAGTGACAGGTTTTTGGGGCAAGTGAAGAAAACTCGGGTTATGATTGAGAATTCAAAAAACAGGGGCGGGGAAAGGGTGGAATGGGAAGTATACAAGCCCATTTTGGGAGGAAGAGATGTGGGAAGATGATAAATGATGACAAGCTCCAAAAACTCCAGTGTTTGTTGTGAAAGTTTTTTTGTTGTAAAAAAAAATCCCTTTCATATCCCAGTCGTCAGGCGGACACAGGGGAGATGTGGAGACACAGTAAAAAGAATAATTCTTTTTTCACTTTCTCTTTAAATACTTCCTACAATGGGGAGATGAACAAACAAAAATGTTGCAAAATGCAATCCTACTGCAAGACAAAAGGATTTTACAAATTTAAATCATCCCCAATTTATTCTTGGTCCCCACAATTTGCTCAGCTTCTCCAAGAACAACGGCATTTTCTCCGGAAAAATGGTAGCACACTCCCCAAAAAAATTCCACTGGAGTACAGGTATATATATGTACATACATAATTATGTATATATACGTACATAGAATGAGAAAAATATACCTTGGATGCTCTCCACCAAAACAAATCACGTTCAACCCAGTATACACACCAGTCCCCGTACGGAGAAGAAAAAGTGGTGAAAATGTGTTTTCAATCCCTTCAATCCCATCTCAACTCTTTATTTTCCCCAAACACGTATAATATTTGCCAATATTTCAAACTTTTTTTCTGTCCCATCCAAAGATGAGCTACATACGGGGAAAATATGGAGGTTATATACGTATGTATACATATATGTATATTTTTATTCTCATCCAGAATGGAAACAAGAGATTTGTTGTTTTCGACAGATTTTTTTTCTTTCTCTCCCCAGCCTCTCATTGTTTCCTTTAGCCCAAGCCTTTGCTTCTCCATCTCCCTCAAAATAATAAATCAACATAAATGTTGAAGCAAAAGCAATTCGGTGGACCGATTTGTCTCTCTAAAATTGACACCTAATATCCCCAGGAGAAAGGAAAGGAAGAGAGAGACATGGAGAGGACGGAGGAAGGAAGTTAGTCTTGGACACTACCACAAAAGAAAGGCATCTTCTCTCCTATTCTGCTTCATTTCTTGGCCAGATGGACATAAGAAAAGGGAGGGAGAGAGAGAGAAAAGGAAGTAACAAAAAGAAAGACAGAGAAAAGAAAGACGGAGCAAATTGAAGAAGAGTATTGAGAGAGAGAGAGAAAAAAAAATATTAGAGCGGATATACAGAGAATATAATGTGTAGACAGGGTGGCGGTGTAAGATAAACCATACGGGGGAAAATTCACTTTCACACAAAATATTTTTGTTCCATTTCAAGTCACACTATTTCTCCTTTTATTACAGCTTCCTTTCACTCCTTCACTGTCCTTTACTACATTATGGACAAGAAAGGAGAGAGAGAAAAAACGGGAAATGTCTCTCCATACGTCCTTCAAAGAAACTCTCCAAGTTGGGAGAAAGGAAGGCGGAAGATGAAAAAAATGTACTCGTTGCTACTACTATTTTTGTCATTTTCATCTCTTCTCCTACTTTATTTCTCTCTCTCTCTCTGATCTTCCTACTACCATAGCTTTCCTTTTCAATCCAATCTTCACACAATTGAGACACACTGACTTCCTTCGATTCAATTCATTTTCAATGGACACATACCCATTCCTATTGGACGGTAGTAGGGACCAGGGATGTAATCCCACCGGCTCTGATTTACTTGTGGAATGCTCATTTAATTTATATACAGCCTCAAACTTTCCGTATATAAACACATACAATTTACGAAATGGGCCCATCTTCCCCTTTCTCAGGGAGGTTTTCTGAAAGCTCATTTGCGAGCGTGACGGAAGGAGAAACAAATGAGAAATATGTATCGAGAGAGAAAGAACGACAAAAAGAGAGAGAGTGAGCGAAATAGAGGAGAAACGAGAGGAAAAATTAAGAGAGAGAAGTAAGAGCAATGGAGAGACAGAAAAGTGAGGGAAATTAAGAGAAACATGACAGGCACGGAGAGAGAAAAGTGTAGGAAATGGAGAGAGAAAGAGACAAGTGAGATTGGAAACAAAGAAAAATAAAGAAAAGTGAAAAAAATAAAGGAAAGTGAGAGAGAAATAAAGAAAAGTGAGAGAGAAATAAAGAACAGTGAAAGAAAAATGAAGGATAGTGAGAGAAAAATAAAGAAAAGTGAAAAAAAATAAAGAAAAGTGAAAGAAAAATAAAGAAAAGTGAGAGAGAAATAAAGAACAGTGAAAGAAAAATGAAGGATAGTGAGAGAAAAATAAAGAAAAGCGAAAGAAAAATGAAGGATAGTGAGAGAAAAATAAAGAAAATGAAAGACAAATGAAGGATAGTGAGAGAAAAATAAAGAAAAGCTGGAGAAAAAGAAAGGTGAAATTATCAGAGGGAAAAGATAAAAACAATTCAGTGAAAGAGGAAATAAAGAGAGAGAAATTGGTCAGAGAAACAAATAATAAAGAGAAACTCAGAAAATAAGAGAAATATATAGAAACACGACGGAGAGAGAGAATAGTTCATCCCAATAATTTGACTGGTCCCTCCATTGCTGTGAATTTCATGGGGATTCTGCTGGGAAGCTTATACATTTTCCTTCTGAAAGTCTCGTATTTTCTCCCTCTCTTTCTCTCTTATCCTTAATTAGATTCTCATTTCATTTGTAGCCCATGGTTCCTCTGGTAAATCCCTCTCTCCCTATTTCTCGGGAGGGTTTTCCCTACCCGTAAATATACAGAGAAACAGACGAAAGAAGCCATTGGGAAGCACCAGCCGCATCTTGGGCCAGACCTTGCTTCCTAGTAGTAAGTGTACTTTTACGGGGAGAAAGTCTCAGTACTGGTAAAACCAGATGAGGAAGAAGAAGGGGGAGAGCCATAAGAGGAAAAACCAGTATACAAGTGCCCAAGAACTACACAATGGCCAGGATTCAATTGTACTTCCGCCTCCCCCCTCAAAGTCTGGAAGGAACATTTTCGTGGAAGGAAGGTGCGGTGGTAGAAGGGGAGAAATCCAACAGTATTTGATTACGAAGAAAAACAAGGGAACCCTATCCTGCGAGGGTGTTGTTAGCTGAAACCAGTTAAACACATTGTTTTAGTTATGGAAGAGAGAGAGAGAGGAAGTTCGAGGGGAAGAATTCAACATAAGACTTCATTTTCTTTTCTTGGAAGCCTTCCATATAGAGACATTTTACCTTGTTTGGAAAATCTTATCTATTTCCTTATAATTACCCGGACAAAAACCGGGTTGTTTGTTTTTCTCGGCCAAGCCAAAACACTACCAGACATCTGACTTAGGCCGGAAAAGCGGGGGAAGGAACCACACAATTCTCCTTTTGTGCAGTTGAGTAACATCTCCAAAAAAAAAAGACCAAAGGCTTCCTCAGCTCATGTATTTCTCCGTCAATTCTTCTCTTTCTCCTTGTTTTTTTGTTCATATATTCCAACCTCCCGATGTGCTTTTCCTCTGCAATGTGGACAAAGGTAAAACTCCGAAACGGGATGCTTAGCATATGGTTTTAAAAGACTAAAACGTGTGTAAAAGGAGCAGGTAAGGGTAAAACAACACATCTCCCATTCCAGCTTCTCTTTTCTGTCCGTAACGCCCCATGTATCCAAAGACCAAAGGGGTTTTCCTTTGGAAAGAAAAAGTGGCGAAAGAAATGTGAGGAAGATGAAGAAGAAGAAGAAGGAGCAAAGTGAGTGAGGGAGCAGATTGCTTTTTCAGATGCCAACTTCATTAAATTTCTATGTTTAGTTTTCATTATAAAAATCGGCCTTTTGGGGAAATTGGCATCTCCCTTTCCCCTCACTCCTCACTACCGTCTTTTGGAAGTACCGAAAAAGCTCTGTGAAGTCGAGAAGAAGAAGGAGATGAGGGAAGAAGAAGGAAGGCCCTTTTTCATGTTGTCTTTTTTTATCCACTAACTCCCCCCCACTTGTACCTGCGAGCTATTATCCTACAGTGGGGAAGTGGTTACATGTGCAGGGAGTTAGGAATTCCCATTCTAGAATTTCCTTTCTCCAAGCTCCTAGTAGTTGTTGTTTTTTTTCTAGATAAAATCATCATTAGTAGTTGTTGGTCATGTTATTATTTTCCACAGTCTCATTCCATTTGATATTAGTGGAGAAAGACTCTCGCTTTCTCTCTTTTTCTCTCTTTTGCTTTCTCTCTTTTCATCTCTTTTACTTTCTCTCTCTTTTGCTTTCTCTCTCTTTCTCTCTCTTTCTCTCTCTTTCTCTCTCTCTCTCTCGCTTTCTCTCTCTTTCTCTTTCTCGCTTTCTCACTCTTTCTCTCTCTCGCTTTCTCTCTTTTTCTCTCTCTCGCTTTCTCTCTCTTCCTGTCTATCTCTCTCTGTCGCCTTGTCTCTCTTGCTTTCTCTCTCGCTTACTATCTGTATCTCTCCTGCTTTATCTTTCTCTTGCTTTATCGTTCTCTTGCTTTTTCTTTCTCTTGCTTTCTCTCTTGTTTTCTCTCTCTCCTTTCCCCAGTTCTCGCGTAGTCCCCTCCAATCTGTGTAATTCCATAGCTGAAACCAGTTCCCATATGCACACGTGTACGTCCTTTACCATTATGCAACATCTTCTTCTTCATCATCAACGAGTTGTTCCTTGGAAAAACCCTGGAGCTTCACATTAAGTAGAATATTTTTTTTTGTGCCCATGATTTTTTCCTCCTTCTTTCTTAGCTCTATAGCTCTCAGTCTCTCTCTCTCTCTCTTCCCAGAAATAAGATCCTTCTACTCGAATTTTTTTGTTCCTCCCGCAACTTTATCCTCTCCCGCTAATACAGCTGCTCATGTAGAATCGCTATCACTCTTTATAAAGCTTTCTTCTTTGGGCGCTAATACACAAACTCCAATAATTAATTATTGTTTTCCCCCTTTCTTCTCATGGTTGGAAGCCCTCCGGGATTTACGGAAGTCTTCAAAACTCCCTCTTTCTCTCTTTTGTTTCTTCCTCTCTCTTTCTTTGCCATATGCGGGGGATAATTCCTAATAATTTATTCTGCCTGGAGGAAAAAAAGAAAGTTTTTTTGCACAAAAACTTCTTAGTGGGACTTCCTACTTTTTTTTAGCACAATAATTAATGCCCGTAATAAAAATTGTGATTTTGTTTGGGAGGGCTATAAAATGACTATAACAAGACTTTTTTGATTGAAGGATTTTTACCCAACTTTTTTATTTTGTTTCTTCCCCTTGATTCATTTTTTTCTTTGCTAATGAATACATTATTTTCTGGAACAGTTTTTGCAGCGTGATGCTAATGATGATAATAATCTAAGAGAGGGAAGAGAGAGAAAGACGGAGAGGGAGAGAGAGAGGGACGGAGAGAAAGGAGAGAAAAGAAAGAAGGGCATAATTTGACTGTGTGGAAATTAATTGAGTCGTTGATGATGGCTTAGCAAGAGCCTGGCATAAATGGATGGACTTTGTGTGTTCCTGGGGTATGTCAACATTATGGTACACTTGAGGCTTATATACATCATGCTTTCTTAATGGCACTTTCCCTCTTCTCCCTCCATTCTCTTGTATCTCTCTCTCTCCCTCACTTTCTCCCTCTATTTTCCCTCCCCCATCTATAGCCCTCCCCCTCCTTTCTTACTTTCTCCTCACTGTAACAAAAGGACGGAGAGGGAGACAATGTGTACAAGTCCTCCACCATGGAGAAAAGCTTCCCATATGGAGGCAAAAGGGAATGTGTGAGGGAATAGGAGTTGGATCCCCTAAATTTCTCACACAGTCATTTGGAGAGAAAATCTCCCAAAGTGAGAGGTTTGTCCATAGACCAAGGATTACGTCCAAAATATAAGGGAAGAGTGAGTAGGAGAGAAAGTAAAAACAATGGAGAATCCCTAAACTTACACATAAAATGGAGGGGGAAACAAAGTGTTGATGCAGTGGAGGAAAGAGTGAAAGGAATAAGAGAGACTGAGAGAGAGCGAAAGAGAGAGACTGAGAGAAAGAGAGAGAAAGAGAGAGAAAGAGAGAGAAAGAGAGAGAAAGAGAGAGAAAGAGATAGAGTGTGTCAAAGAGAAATGCAGATATATAGCATGGTGGAACAATTCATATAAGTATGTGCATATATATTCATATTAATGTACATCCACAGTAATGGAGGGCATCCATGCATACATGCATATATGCATCTGATGAAGTAACAAGTTTTTTTCCTCTTCCAAAAGGCAGAGAGGGAGGGGCGAGAGAAATGCAAGGGAAGGGAGAGACATTTGTGCATCTTGAGAGAAGGACGAGATGATGCATACAGAAGGAGACATGCCTTTGCATATATGTATATCTACATACATGCACATGTGCTCAGGATACACTCTCCGGGGCTATAATTATTGCTATCATTATATTTACAAAAGCTCCTCCGCCGGATAAATGCTGGGAAAATGAAGTGCAGGGAAATGAGCAAAGATGGACTTGAGAAAGTAAGAGAGAGAGTGAAAAAGTGCGAGAGAGAGAGAGTGAATGGGACCGAGAAAAGAGAAAGACGAGAGAAAGAGAGAGACAAGCTCCTAGACATAGTTGTTGCAGGGGCAGAGACTCCTTAAAAGGAATGAGAGAGGGAAAATAATTAAGGCAAAACTTATTTCTTATTGTTGCCTTCTCTCCCTCCCACTCATTCTCCTCCTCTCCCTCCTCATCCTCCTCCATGCTCTCCCTCTCTCATTCTCCGTCATTCTAACTCGAACTTTCCACTTTTAATTACTCCAAAGAACTTTTTTAATGATTAATAATTTCAACCACGAGAAAGGATAAGAGGGAGAGAGAGGGACAGAGTGAGAGTTAGACAACATGAGGAAGATGGAGAAGGAGGGAAAAGGGAAAAAAATTGGCATTCCTCCACTTGATAATGGAGGGGACCCAAAAAAGGAGGAAGAGGGAGTGAATGCTTGTCACAATTTCAACCACACATATCCTCCTTACTCTTCCTCCTCGTCCCTTTCTCTTCATAAATGCCTTTTCCCCCCACTATCCCCCATCCTCTATTATTGTGTGGAAAGAAGATGAAAAGTGTGCCAAAAAGTATATTAACACTACTTTAAGTTCCTTCCTCCTCTTTCTCTCTCTCTCTCTCTCTAACAAAATCTCTCTCTCTCCCTCTTTCCTTTCTCCCGATGACTCTCTCTTTCGTTCTATCACAAAACGGCTCTTCTTCCTATTTCCTTTGATTATGATTTTCCGTATATAAGATGAAGAAAGGGAAGGGGGGAAGCAGAATGATGGGGGGGGTAGATGGGATATTGTCAAGTACCAAAAAGAGTGACAGCTTGTTATTTATCATTGGCGAAAAAAAAAGTTGGGAGCTCCTTCATTGTGTGTATAGTTATGGGTAAAAAAAGTGTCCAAAAAGTACAAGGGAGGAAGAGAACATGGAGGGAAATCAGGAGCGGATGTCCTCCCTCTTTCAAGAAGGTGTTTGGGAAAGTAATAAATTTTTCAATTCTCCTTTCCCTAACTTTTTCTCCGCCATTTTATATCGTACTAAAATCCGCTACTTTTTTTCTGATCCTATTTCTCTTGGTATAAAAAAATAAAAGAATTTGTAAATGAAAACAGAGAATCTTGAAATTGATTTTTTTAGAAGGGGAGAGAATCCAGAATTTTAAATGTGGACACGTCTCAGTTACATCCTGCAGTTAGGTAAGGGGAAGCCCATATAATCTTTTTCTCCCTGGAGGTGTCTCATTAATAAAAACTGCACTCACTAAATCATGTATGCGAACGAGATTTCCTCCTTGTTGTTGTACAACACAATTCTTTCCCAGTAGACCCAAGTAATTACGACCGTCCGGGTGCGACTTGAAGCAAGAAACAAAAGTGAAAATGGAACAAAAGCGGAGGAAAAACGTTGGAGGGACATATAGAGAGAGCGGAAAGGGAGACGAAAAAAAACGGAAAAAATGGATGCAAATAAAAAAAAGACTGTTATAATATATGGCATTACTATGACTCGTAATTGCGCCATTATAGGTTCCTTCAGCTGACTCCATTAATCTTCTGGTAGCTGAGAAGAATTTTGTTCTACGAATCTTTCCCTCCACGTTCGCCTTTTTTTTCTTTGCTCCACCATCCTCTTTCCCTCCCTTCCCCCTCATTCTTTTCGTCCCTCCAGATAATTACGTAAGAGTGCTTTAAATTACTGTGACAAAAAAAAAGAACACTCTTGAAAAAAAAGGACGTGAAACAAAATGTGCTATTAAAAGTCTACAGATATTTTCCATTGGAAAATTGTCCCCAGAAAAAAATGGCGACAAAGTGAAGGGAAAAGTCAAACCGCCAGTTAAAAAGTAGTTTCCTTCTAGTAACTACGGCCCTTCCCATTACATGCTCTTTTACTCATTGAAGAACATTAACCTACGGGAATAACTTGAGTATTGACAAAGACGAAAAAGTGGGGGAAAGGAGAGAAAGAAAAAAAGATTCTCGTGCCAAAAATTGATTCCAAGAGAAAGAAAAAAAAACTAATGTCCTCTGTGGTTGGTTGCAGAAGCACTATTTCATTTCCAAACAAAATACAATATCCATGACAATGTACACATTCCCGCTTTTTCCCACACCCTAAAACACTATCTGGTAAGTAATTTCTCTGTCCCAATATCTCTCTTTCAGTCTCTTACTCCCTCTCTCTTCTTCAGCTTCTTTTAGTGTTTCTTTTTCTTGCATTTCCCCCCCAACCATCTCGTCTCTCAACGGAGACCCCCGCAAGCTTTGTTGATGGCCGCCTTTTAGTCACTAATTCGAACGCTATTAGGAAAGGAGGGAAGATGTCAGTATTGAGAGAGAGAGACAGAAAGAGAAACAACGAGGGAGAGGAGGAAATTTGTCAAAGGAGTTGGCAGGGACAAAGTGAGAGGAGGCTGAAAGGGAGAATTTGGGCAAAAGAGAGAATCAGAGAGGGGAAATTTGTAAGAGAGAGAGACAGAGAGAGTTTGAGAGTAAAAATGCGTAAGCTATAACATAGTTAGTCCGGCAGGAAAAGTGCATTAGAGAGAGATAGATAGGAAGAATATGGGAGAGAGAGAAAAGGAGAATGAGACCGAGACAAAAATGAAACAAATGCGAGAGAGGTACAAATCGAAAGTTGGAGAAAATCAGAGGGAATGCTAGAAACAAGTGAAATTCTAGAGCAAAATAGACGGGAAGAATATGAGAGAAAACAGAAAGAGAGTATGCGAGAGAAAACAGAAAGAGAGTATGCGAGAGAAAAATTGAAATAGAAACTACCGGAGAAAAATTGAAAGAGAAACGGCAGGAGAAAAATTGAAAGAGAGAATGAGAGAGAAAAATTGAAAAAGAGAATGAGAGAGAAAGATGGAAAGAGAGAATGCGAGACAAAACTGAAAGAGAGAATTCTAGAGAAAAATAGGAATAGAGAATGCGAGCAAAAAAGGGAAAGAGAGAATGCGGGAGAAAAATGGAAAGGGCGAATGGAAGAGAATGTAAAGAGAAGCTTGATGGAAGAGGGAAAAGTGACCAGGAAATGAAGGACAAAGAGGAACAATTGGGACCGGATAAAAGTCCCGGGCGAAAGGAATATGCCCAAAGAGCTCATAGAGAATTTAAGATAGCAATATGAAAGGAAAAGAATCCCCGTAAATGTTGAAAGGAGAAAGGAAGGAGGGGGAGAAAATAAAAGTGAAACCGGAGAGAAAACACACAAGTATATTTGGTTTGTCCTGCCGACCTAAAGTGAGTAAGTGAGCCGTAAGAGCCAACTGCGTGAAGGGAACGGACCACCTCCATCCATCCCATCTCCTCCACCCTTACAAATACGTCCACGCTTGAGTCACAAATATAAGGAGCGGGGTTGGAGGAGATGTTTACCCAACTAAAAAAAAGGGAACTGAGGCAACTAAAAAAAATTCTTCCCCGAGAAAGAACTAGTAGAGTATATATCTGTAAGTATCACCATCATACACCCTCCTCACATCCCATCCCTCTGATGTACTTTTAGTATGAGGTTTATCCGGAGGAAAAAAAAATTTCTTCATCGATATGAGGATGACGAAGAAAGGAGGGAAGAGACAGTACAGATAGGAATTGGAAGGGGGATCTCCCAAAAATTTTTTTGGAGGGAACACAGTAGGGCAAAAAGCGAGGGAGAGATCTGTGAGGAAGTACATAGTAGTAGTACAAAGGGACCCATACATAATTATATGGATTCCTCTATTATCCATCTCCCAGAGAGAATAAAACGTCCAAATTTATTATATATTGTCCACGTCCACAGAGTTCAAGGGGGAATTTTCTCCTCTTAATTATTTCTATTGATTTTTCCCTTGTACATACAGCGGAAAGTAGAGAAATGTGTGTTGGAGGAGGTCTTTCATGGAGTTTTAGTGGGTGGGAAAATAGCTTTTTTTTGTCCTCACCAAGTTCTTGTGGCTTCTCTCTCTTTCTCTCTCTTTCTCTCTCTTTCTCTCTCTTTCTCTCTCTTTCT
>JAQGBT010006220.1:0-12896 GCA_034698585.1 Disparrhopalites patrizii
GAGAATAAAGGGAAACACTCTGTCAGACCATACGGTATATCGGAGTATAAACCCCAGGTTTAATTTTTAATTTAAAAATTTATATAGAGACTCCACTGTATCCCGAATATATTCAAAAATTTTAGTTTTTGCATTGCTAAGAATATTAACAAGATTGGTATTTAAAGTAATTATGTAGACATACTACGTATTTGTAGAGAAACGGGAAATCCGATTACCCATACATATTTGAACATTGCATTCGAACAGAATATGTAGCTAACATGTATGTACATACGTTATGTAGCAGCAATGCGTGGGCACATGACTTGAAAACTATTTCCTTCTTTCAGACAAGCAAATAGGTATATTTAGAAAGCTGAACACTGTCAAATTACATTCCACATAACCAGCGACGAATAAATCTCATTTCGTTTCTCGTTTTTGCAAGCAAATAACCATTATAGCAAACATACATTACATCGAATGTATTGGGAAATTGTATTCAAATTTTGTTTGATAACGATTCGATCAGACGGAAAAATATCAATTTAAATTCTAGCACAAATGTAATTATACGAGCATTTTCTGTAAATGAATATGCAAGACCTCAAGGTAATGGATGATATACCGGAAGCCATGTTCACGTATGAAACGGATTCTCTGTCAAACGCATTTGGAAGAGCGTTGGACGTCAAGGATAAATGCGCTGCCACTCAGCCATTTAAAAACATATTGATCCTGAAAATTTACGTACAATTTACCGAAGAAATTGCAATCCATACACAACATGCGCACGAATGCCTTCCTTACCATCTTGTACTTCCTTCAACGCATCAACGTAATTCCCTTCAATATCAGCAAATCAACATTCAGAGCAACTGCGCCAACAATCCCCAGAAGAAGACTTTTCATTCTCATTTTTCTTCTCACATCCCTTCGACTCCTGATGTTCGTCGGCCGAGTGGCGCATTCCATTTTCCTGGGTTGCTCCTTCGTTCCTGGGCTTTTGGAAATTTCCTTCCTAATACTGCTCCTGGGCGCCCAATTCGTTCCATTCAGCATGCTTTGGCGAGCGGACGAAATCTTGTTTCTTTACAATTTTGCGCTTTTCGGATCAAAAATCTTGGGAAGCCGAAAAATTTCCCAGGAATGTAAAGCTTTGATACTCTGTTTTCTCATTGCAACTGGCTCCGCCGTTTTCCCAGCAACTCTCGTTATGGAGGCTCACTTTTATTTTGCACGTATTATGGTGACTTCCGTCTTCGATGATGGCGACTGGTGGCTGCAAACTCTGGTGGCACTAGTAGATGCCATGGAACTGGCAGTGATTGGCTGGAATGCAATGTTTGCTGTAATTACGAGTGTACTTATTCTGGACAAGATTGGGCACATCTTGAGGGAAGGATTTATTGCCATGTCCCTCAGGTATAACTTTCTATAAAGTATCCCTTTATAACTCATATAAAGGGCTCTTTCATTCTCAGAACTGTAATGTGTAGAGGTTTCACATTAGGAAAGGTCCAAATTGATCGAAAGCAGATCTAGTTGAAAGTGCTGCGTTCGGGCGAACCAATGTGTCGATTTTAGTGCGGTTTACCTCTAATTTTACATGTTTAAATTATCTTAGATTATTTTTCAATTTTCGTATTTTTTTCACCCAAAATTGGAAAACTATGATCTTAATTCCATGTTTTCGGTCATTGTTGGCCACGAAA
This sequence comes from Disparrhopalites patrizii, assembly GCA_034698585.1. Taxonomy (NCBI): domain Eukaryota; kingdom Metazoa; phylum Arthropoda; class Collembola; order Symphypleona; family Sminthuridae; genus Disparrhopalites; species Disparrhopalites patrizii. The sequence goes on from JAQGBT010006220.1 coordinate 1,698, forward strand.
TGCGATATTTGAAATTCCGGCAAACATAAATCGAGATATTCTGCTTCCTTATGTTTTAAAACAAATTGCAACAAAACGGTCAATCCATTGAGCCAGGAGAGGCGAAATGGATTTCACATGTATTTAAGTTAGCTAGTTTTGCCGATTTTGCATGGATTGGCGAAAAATCTGCCATGCAGCATATCGTAAGGGTCCCCGGACATGCAAATAAAATCACTTTCAACTCAATCCGTCTTTGACCATTCTTCTATTACTGAAATTCTTACCCTGGTTTTGAGGTTTTGAAAATCCGTTTTGCAGATTCAGACTCAATGGATGGACGGATTTTGCTGCGGTTTTGCTTAAATTGTAATCAATTGAGGTCGCTCGACAGATGCTTCTCAGATTATGGGTTTTCCAATTTTTTTGTCAACAATTGGAAAAAAAACTATTTTTAATTTCATATTTCCCGCCATGGTAGGTTCAAAAATGTGATTTTCAAAATTCTGAGAAGAATCCTTTTAGACATTTGGTTGCTCTTCGTATAAAAGAAAACTGCACGCAAATCGGTCAATCTGTTGAGACAGGAAGCGCAAAACCGCTTTCGCACCTTCCTTCTCCAGTTTCGACCGTTTTACCTTCGTTGGCGATAAATCCACTATGCAGCATATTATATTAGGTGTCCATATCCTTGAAAATGAGAGCACTTTCAACTCAATCTGTTTCCCACCATTCTGGACCTTTTCTAATGCGAAACACTTTCTCATTACTAAACATTGACATTTATATTGACGAATGTCGCCCGTAAAATGTTCCTGTAGGCACAATGTGTTCTATCCAAGAGAAGCTTCCTTAGAGCGCACGTTGGTCCTGTGCCGCATTGTGCAAATAGTGAGCGGCACCCTCAACTCCGGGCTTTCTACGCAAATCCTGGTATTCAAATGGTCCAGCATGGTCATCGCTGGACTGCTCTACTCCTGCTTTGTCCTTATTTACAAGTACCATCTGGTGGTCTCCATCTTCTGCCTGTACACTGCAATGCATGCATCAGCAATCTACATTGGGCTGGTGGAAGTTCTCCTAAGAACACTGAAGAACGCCTGGAAAATGCGGAATCAACTCCGGGTGACCGCTGATTACATGGGAATGGCCTGGAGGAAGCGATGGAAGAGACGGTATTTGGTTAAAAGTGTGGAGAGCTTGCCCAAATTGCGAATTCAAGCAGGGGGATTCGGCTTCCTCGCCCGGGATAGTTCCATGCAATTTGGTATCTTTGTGACTGCTAGTGTGTCCAAGTTTCTCATTGGTTTACATAAGTACGAATTAATTCTTTTGAATTGAAATTCATATGTATGTATTATGGGAATTAATGTAGAAATCAAGGCTGACAATTGGAATTGGAATTTTTAATCGGAATTTATATGAATTTCTTGATAATTAGAATAAGGACTGGAATCGAGTATTTGCATATAATCGAATAATGCAGCATGAAAGATTAGTATCGAAATTGCTGCTATACAGTGCTCCAAATCTAACTAGAATTCAATGAATAAAAATTCCGATTTTTTATGATGTTATCGTTTCAAAGGATGTCGGGAGAATTAATTTGTTTCGCAGAATGATTATTTTCACACGTTTGTAAACTATTTTTGCTTGCTTTGGATGTTCGAAACCGTAAAAAATGGAACCCCTAATAAGTTTTGCTTGATTTATAAAACATAATCCACGGGCTAAGTATGAAACAAACGATTTTCCATTAAGTAAATAAATATTTTGCTTATATTGTAAAATTTGTGCCCAGAAATCGGTATCGGAATCAGAATTTTTAATTTTAGTTATGAATACGGATAAATTGGAATAGAATTTTTATCTCCGATATGAATTAATTGGAATTCGAATCGTAATCGGAAATAAATTTGTGCTTAGATTTAAATCGAAATTATTTTTATTTTTAAAATTGTATAAGCCCTGGTTTTGTGTTAAGCCTGCAGACTCAACACATTAGCCACAATTACTTAATGCTTTCCATTTGACTTCCTTTTTGCTCGTCATCTCATTCTCTTCTTCGTCACCAATAAAGCAACAATTACGTAGTTTTCCTCCCAAAATCATGCCTCATGTCATTTATTTCTACTAAAAATTGCACAAATTCTGATCCATTTATTCAAATGTTTTATCGTCTGCAGCTTTCCGCTTATATTTCTTTATTCGCATTAAGAAAAATATTTGTCCATGCATATGTATATTATGTATATATATATATATATCAAAATTCACAAATATTTGTTACATGATCAACAATATACGGGAGAAAACGGTCCCCCTATTTGGTTTTCTTATTTTTATCCACATTTTTTGCCTGTTTGGAGCCGAAGCACTTTCTAAAAATGGCTTTAAAAATGAGGATATTAATCTTGAGGGAAACCAGCCCAATTATTGCCAACACGGCCAGTACATCCAAGGAGAAGTACTGGATGTAATTAAGGTCCCTGGCTGCAGAGCGAAGGTGAGGCGCTCCCTTGTGACGGATTACGTACTCAATCCAGAAAATAGCCCGGTCCATAGGCTTGTCTGGTTGATCCAAATATATCTTGGATAAATGCTTGGCACTGTCGCGGTATCTGCAAACAAGTCAAGAGAGTTTAAACACAAATATTAAAATACTTGGCCTTCAAAATTAATATGACAAATTAGAATAAACATATTTGACATTACTTGGGATCATCCAGAACAGTTTTAATTCCCGCCATTAATTTCTCCTCCGTGAGTGTCTTGAAATCCAATTGCTGGGCAAATCCATAGGATTCCGCCTTGAGGAGATTTGCCTCCTGATCTCCAAACATGGGGATGCCCAAAAGGGGGACGCCGTGATAAATGGCCTCCGCCGTCCCTCCCATCCCTCCATGAGTGATAAATAGCCGGATATTCTTGTGTCCAAGGACATCTTGCTGAGGGAGCCATTTACTCAATTTCACATTAGGAGGAAGGCCCTCCATCTTCTCCGTCTCCCACTTCCAAATCACGCGTTGCTTCAATTTCCGAAACGTATTCAAAAAGATCTGGCGGTGCCCCTCCGGCATCTGACTTCCCTGGAGGGAAGAGCCCATGGTGAAGAGAATGAATCCATCTTTGGCCCCATCGAAAAATTCCTTCAAGTCCTTTGGCACCGGCTTCGCAGGGAACAGATGAAGTCCTCCGACCTCGATGATGTCCGGCATGTACGGCCTGGGCTTGGCGAAGGAAATGTGGCTATTGACCAGGAGGAGGCTCGTATTTTTCAAGATTTCCTTGACTGGGGGGATAGACGGATCTTTGAAATGCTCCCGATAGACTTCCGTCACTAACGGATAATAATACAATTCCAAAATGGCCCAATTCACCACACTTTTGATGAGATTGACGAGGCGCTCCCGGAAATTCATGCGGTCCGTGTAGCCAATGAGGATGCTGGAGACAAAGCTCGGGGGGCTGGGCGTTCCTAGGACGTCCGCATTCTGGGGGAAAATCTCCGTCTGCTGAAAGGCCACCATCGGAGCCCCGATTTTGTGAAACAATCCCAAGACACATTCGTTGACAAATGGAGACACAAAAATGAGGTCCCATTTTTCTTTGAGCACTTCCTGGATCACCGGAAGCTGGTAACTCCGCCGGCAAATGTCGGGCATGATGGCTCCGAAGAATAAATAGGGGTTAAATAGGAACTCGTTTATCAAGGGATTGGAGGAGAGCTTCAACTCGAACAGGTTCGGCGTGTTTTTCAATAAAGTGTCAAAGTCCAGCATGGGAAGATTCCGGAAATTTGTTTCATTGGGACTGCTGATGGGACTCAGGAGGGTGACCTCGTGACCTCGTCGGGCCAACTCCCGCAGGAGGGATTCGTAGGTGATTTTGTGACTTTTACTGGTAAAAAATGTCACCATAAGGATTTTTGAACTGGAAACTTCCCCCACTTGGAAGGCGCCCAGAAGGGCGAGGGAGAGGAAGGAAATCACTGTTGGCAATTTCATTTTTACTGATTTTCTGGAGAAATTTTTCTCTTGGTCTAACGCCCAGAAATGTTGAGAATGGACTGAGCTCTGGACTTTGCAGATAGAGCATCCATCAACATTTATTCATGTGGCCATTGCGGCAGTAACAAGCAAATGTTATGCACAGCCTCATCGAGTATGTCGGCGCTCATACACGTACATATGTATAGTATGTACATATATATGTATTACATTTGTGCGTATATTATATGTACTTACATAATATGCATACAATTGCCTTTTTTTGTCCTTACTGAAGTTAGTAACTACACAACAGTCGTTTGAACAGAAAAATCGATTCAAATGCCAGTACTAACAATGACTGAGCAACCACCGTCCTTGCTTTTCCCCCAGTCATTATTAATAGGCCTTTTTTTTACTATCACAAATTACATGCTATACTTGACCTTCAATCACACTTTTGCTCATCATCAGACGCCTTCGAGATAATACCGCTGTCAGTGTTGCCGGGGAGCCAAGCACGTGTGCTTCTTACAGTATTTACTCGTCGGTATTAGCTCGTGCCTTTAATTTAGTGAAATAATATCGTTTATATAACAAAACAATCTAGCAGTCAAAAGCACTTGATAAACAATCAGGTGTGCACGGTGCACGTTTGAGTGAACGTAAGCAAAATTCTCAACCGTTAGTACACGCACGAAGTTTTTATTTTTACGGCTGAAACACAAAACACCATGAACGTTACATGTAGAATTAGAAAGTGGAATGAGTCCACTTTTTCACAGATTGGAAATTTTTTGACAAGACGATTTTATATTCGCTGTTGAAGGTCTTGACGTATTTTCTTAACATGTTATCGGTCAGGGAATTAGAGAAAGCATAATATTCGCTGTGATTTTAATAATAATTAGCTATGAAGAACAACGAGCATGAGAGAGTGTGAACAAGTTATAATTGAGTACACATTGAGAATTATCAGATAGAATTATACTTTTACAGGATGATGAAAATCTATACAGTGGAGTCTCTCTATAACAACATTCAAGGGAAGGACGAATAATGTTGTTAGAGAGAAATGTTGTTACGCAGAACATGAAAGCTTTTGGGGTAAGATGATACTCAAGTTCAAAAATCTCGTATTAAAAACAGTCGAGTCTCTCTATAACAAGTTTCTTTACAATGACATTACTCTGTAGCAACATTATTTTTCCAGCTCTTCGTGCATGTCAGGTGCACATTTAATTTTCCATGCAGCAACATTCCCCTGTAACAAAATTTTTTGCCCTTCCTTTCCGAGTTGTTATATAGAGACTCCACTGTAAATAGGTATTTGCATGTGTTTTTAAGCAAATTACAGAATCCCATTTGAAACTTGATGACTTATTGGCTCCAGCACGATGCTTAGTTTCATCATTTTGCCCCCTCGTAAAAGTGAATGTTGTTGTAGGGAGTTCGTGTAGGGAATGTACAGGGAACACGTGTATTGTATGGTGAAATGCGGGGAAAATATATTGCTACAGAAAAATATTGCTGTAGAAATGGCGCTATACACTGGAGTCTCCATATAACAAGTCTCTTTATAGCAACATTTCTCTGTAGCAACATCATTTTTCCACACCCTCTGTACATGTAAGGTACATATTTATTGTTGTACGGGATGAAAATGAAAAAGATGGGGGCGGTGTGAATTTGAGACCCTTGAGAAATCGCTGAGAGAATCTGGAGAGGCGGAGAATCAAATTGGGGCAATATGATGTACGTTAAAATCAATGGGACAAAAAAAACCTTTCAAGGTTGCCTTTAAAAGCCTCTATAATATTTATTAAATAAAAACAAATAATTTAGAGGAAAAAGGTACAAAGAGACTAGCAGAGTCACGGACTGCAAGTTGAGTGGGAAGTGCATGGAGAGTGGAGTTTGCTTGCCGTATTTATATGGTACGGCCAAGCGGGATTAGGAAAATAAATGACAAAAGGAGCGTCACTAGCAAGAGTGTGGAACAAAAGGGACAAGTTCAAAAGGTAAGGAGGTTAGGAAAAATAATCATTATAGTTCATAGACATTACATTAGAATAGTTGATTACGGGTAAAAAATAAATGAGAATGAATGACGAAGGAATTGACTGACACACATATATAGTAGGGGTACATACATAGATACATAGGTACATATAGAAGTTCAATAGAGTAGATAAATTAGCTAGCAATACATATTATCATAGGAAGATAACTACTTGTGAAGCGCTTTTCACATGGAACGCAAGAAGGGATGGGACACTGCATGATAAAGGTGAATGTATGGGAAAGGATGAGCTGGACAAAGATACTCCAGCCAAGTGACGTTCAGGTAGGACAATCAGCGGGAGGGAATTTGGTTACTTGCATCTTATCATGTTAAGTGAGGAATTAACATTCAAGGGAATAATCACAAATATTTTTAAAAGCAAAATACATAAAACTACACAGAAAAAATGTACACTAAAAACTACATGCCTCCACACAAAAGAAATGACCTGAAATAACCTATTCTGGCGTCTTTTTAATGTGCCAAGAATAAATCCAAAAATACATTTTTTTACAATTAGCGGCGCGAACAATTGTTTTATATAACAACCTTTCCCTGTAACAATAGTTTTCGCTCTTCCCTTCGGATTTGTTATAGAGAGACTCCACTGTATAGCATAAGTTCATGAATGTATAAATGCTACGGGGGATAGCAAATCTTGTTATACATATAACAGCAAAATCTGTGATTCACAGAGAATTATTCTTCCGCGTCAAAATCAGATTGGCCACCTGTGTGACCACAAAATCCAGATAACTTGGAGTGGAAGTCCTTTCCAGCGTCCGGAAATCCCCCACCTTGATCCCTACAACAGGAATAGAAGACGCCACAACCTTCGCCCATTTCACAGAAACCGTGTACTTCTCCGGTATTACCCGTCCTCTGGCAACAATGAGCCCCTTTACCCGCTGGATGTGCCCCGGAATCTTAAAGGCATCATTGTACGTGATGGTAAATGATGCCATCACGTCTATGGCCACCACAAACAATGCCCCAGACTCCAGGGGATCCACATGCCAGAAGATGATGCTGGTGTAGAAGAAGTACACCGCCGCGAAGATGGCTTGGATTTTGTTGGCGAAAGTGATGGAAGCAAACACGCGATTGAATAATGTCATGCTCAAGTGAAGGCTCACCAGCTTTCTCCTAATGCTATCCGTAACGGACACAGGTAATTGGACGTTGTTTCGACGTTGTTGCACGAACTTTTTTGCTACATCAGAGAAACTAATACATCGGGGAAATTGAGGATTGTGCCTGAGAGAATTGGTCCAGCTCTCCAAAGATACGTTGCTGGAGTAGAAAAATAGCAATTGTACGAAGGTGGAAAATGAAAAGACTGCCAGTACATGCCCATCTAAAATGGAGTCGATGGCCGTGCAAAGTGCGTATGAGCCGGAATTTCGAAGTCCCTCAGGAAGAAATATGTACACGGAATATAGTCGTTGGGGCTTGCCATACAGAACGACGAAAGTCAGTGGGACGACGGAGTACAAGAGCAACGGCATCTGCGCAAGCACGTTCTCGGAAAACCTCAAGCGTTGGCTTCTTGTGGACTTATCTCGTCCGTCTGTGTCTAAACAAAGGTGCAAATAACTTTTAAATGGTTGGCAGAAATTATACCATTTAAGCTGTACAAAGACAACACATGTAGATATAGCTATAAACATTTATTTTTAGAAACTATGTTCTTATATGTGCGTTTAAGCGGAGAAACTGGCCTTTATTAAATATGGTTTATGTTTTCCTTCGATGAAATTCATTACATAAGTGGAATTTGAACCAATAATATATTTGTTTCTATGAAAAATGTCACTCAAATATCGTCGTTTAAGAGCACGTAAAACCAATGGCAAAACTAATCAAAGTCGAACTTCCCTATAACGGTTCCGCTTAAATCGGCATATTTTCCCCGTTATAACGAAAAACTGTTATAGGGAACAGAATTTTCTACGTTAACAAATGGAGAAAGTTTTGAGGGAAGCATTTCCAGCCACCGGTATAGAGAGATAACCGTTATAAGGGAGCCCGTTATAGAGAGGTTCGACTGTACCAGCAAAGAAAAGCTGAATAACTGATAAAAATTCTGAAAACCAGTTACACAAATTCACTCAGATAAAACTCAGATGAAATATGTATTGGTACAGCATTCAGGAGAAACTATTACATATTATTGAAATTATAGTGGAGTCTCTCTACAACAACACTGTGGGGAAGGTATATATAAAAATGTTGTTACTGGGAAATGATGTTACAGTGGAGTCTCTTTATAACAACTCTATATAACAGCATAATGTTAAAAAAATCGTTATAACGTCAGCAAATTTCAGCCGCTGGTATACAAAAGCATGTTAAATGTGTTTCCTACAGCAGCATTAGCCAAAAATATCGTTAAAACATCAAAATTTATGTTCCCGTTGAACGCTGTTATAACGATACTTTTTTATAGAGTGACTCCACTGTATAGAGAATTGTTCTGAAACAATTTTTACAAATAAAAATTATAAAATATTATATTTAGCCGAAATTTTTGAAAACATAAAATATTATATTTTGCAGAAATTTTTGCAAACGAAATATATAAAAGATTACATATTTACCAGAAATTTTTGCAAACAAAGAATATAAAAGATTATTTATTTAGCAGTCATTTTTGCAAACAAAGAATATAAAAGATTTAGCAGAAATTTTTGCAAACAAAAAATAAAAAAAAAATTAATAGCAATTTTTGCAAAAAAATATAAAAGATGGTATTTAGTGGAAATATGAACAATTATTGACGAGAAATTATTGAAGCTATAGAGAATTATTTGAAATACATGGAGAAATTGTCCAATTTCAGACTTTGTGCGGAAAAACTGCCATTTCTTGTTCCACTGTTTGTTGACTTTAGCCGCAAAAAACTCTGAATCAGAATTTTTGCTAGTTTTGCTTTTACGGAATTTTGCCTTATACATAGCTGGTTTTGCCTGTAGTTTTACATATGCTTTTAGTCACTATTGTCGTTCATAAGTGACAATATGTATTATATATGTACATATATGTAAACCTGTATAAAGAGATGCATAGTTAAATACGGTCGCGGTCAACCCAGGAAATCGAATGTACATCTGAATTTGCTGCCATAAAACTCCGAAGACAACAACGGCCGTGGATGCATGCAGGGGGAAAATTTTTGGGTGGCGATATTCTGGGTGAAGAATTGTAAAGACAAGAGAAAGCGAACATAGTGCGCAGTGGAAAATGGATATGAGAAAGCACAAATGGTACGCTCGCTGACTGGCAATTCCTCCTGGCGGTATCAGGAGCTTATGATCTGCCTTGTCAAAGTGAAACGGTATGATAGAGAATTTTGAGAGGATCCTTAAATTGATGAAATTTATCCGGAGGTTTTTGAGGGTTAACATTTTCCCAGTTATGCAATTTAGTGAAATTCAGGTCAATATGTAAGCTGCGAATGCAGTCAAAGTGTGTGGCAGTGAAGGTTATACGCCTAGCTCAAGTGAATTATTCCCTAAGTAGAAATGGCGACTCACAAAAGGACAGAATGCGACACGAATTACATGCATTTAGGCATGTGTCATTCAACAACCCGTAATAGGTATGCCAAATTTTGTTATGTTGAATTGCACCTAATAGGCAAAATTTGGTTCACCATAGCCATTGTTTGTATGAAAAATTATTAGCAGACGACTAAGCTAAACCTTGTACATATTAGATGATATTTCCGCAGTGAAATTTCTCTGGAGTAAATGGTATAAATATATGTAATATTATAAAACCTAATTTTGCAAGAAACCGACTATGTCAACAATAATTTTGAAATGACGTGAATTGTGCTAGCCACTTTGGAATTAATTGGGGTTTGTCTATATAAGATGATCATTTCCATGAAAAAATATTTAAATACTCTAATTATTGGATTATTGGACTCGATACAGGTAGAAGGTAGCTTCAAATTGCATGCCAATTTCTGGAAGCGATCGGCATTGACCTATGATGTTCATATCTGAGCTTGGGCTCGTATGTACAAAGGGCTTTCACTCGAGACGAACAAATACTGCGCAATAATAATAGTTTATTTTCTGAAAGTGAAGAACAACAGAATAGTTAAATATTATTAACCAAGCGTATATATTATGTTATATGTATAGATACATGACGTTTTTAATTACTATTATAATACTTGGTACCTTAAGGCTTATTACATACATTTTGTCGACGTCAGAAAATTTTCTGTTGACATTGGAAACGTATTCTGAAACAATTTCAGTTTTGAAAAGAATAATAAATTTGCAAGGAATTACATCCGAAAAAATATGAATTAAAACTCGAATTAAAATTGGTATGCTCTTCCAAATTGTGAATACAGATGTAAATTTCGGATATCTCAAATATAAATTCTAATTTCAAAACAAATTTATTCAAATATAAATTCTGATTAAAATACTTAAAAATATGAACATAATTCCGATATGAATTCGAATACCAATGCAGATGTCATACCGTAGCAATTACATTTAGAAATTTAGAACAAATTTGATCCTGCTGTATCCATTGAAATTGTCTTAGGACCTCCTATTGCTATTCGTAATCACCAGATTAACAAACTGGTTGAGAACGAAATCCACGTAGGTTGGAGTAGATGTCCGTTCCAACGTATGAAACTCCCCAATTTTTACTCCAATATTGGGAACCGAGCGAAGTTGTTTGGCCCGCAAATGTGTCATCCCATCACTATCCCGAACTCCGTGGATTTTGTCCTGCAGGAGCATGACCGTTTGAAGTTGTTGAATCGACCCCGGGATTTGAAATGCGTCGTCGTAGGTCACAATGAAAGCTAGCATCACTTGAACGGCCATGGCCGTGAGAGCCGCGGATTCTATGGGTGCTTCGTGGGAATACGTGATGGCTGTGCAGAAGAAGAGGATTGGCGTCCACAAGGCATGGTTTTTAAACACGAAGGCCGGCCTGGCGAAATTTTGGTTGAATAATTGCGTCATTAACTGATGGTTTCTCAGGGTTCTTACCATTTCTTTCAAATTTACGGTTCTTCTCTTCCTGTGTCAGTTTGCAAAAAAAATCGCTTGTTTCGCACATAGTAATTTTTTGTAAAACTATCATTAATTAAGTTACAAATTAAATTAGTAAATTAAATATAATTAA
>JAQGBT010006221.1:0-12895 GCA_034698585.1 Disparrhopalites patrizii
ATCAGTTATCATCAGTTATTATCAGTTATCATCAGTTATTATCAGGTTATTTTGTGCGTGCTAAATGTGAAACCTCGAGAAATGAGGAAGGACGTACCATCCCATTGACAGCAAAATCCGGGCCGTAGTCAATCAAATTATTAATATAGAGGAGATTATGCCACCAATTCCGCTGACAATTCTTGGACCACAATTGGATGACATTCCAGTTGGGGCCCGAGGACAAGTACGGGAGGATGGTTGCTAGGCAACCCACTATGAAAGCGTAGACAGGGGTCAATCTGAAGAATGACAGGGATCTTACTGTACAAAAAACTTTTTTTTTTGTCTTTCAAAAAATGCATTGCCACAATGTGAGTAGACATTAAAAGTCACCTGAGATATCGATGAAGGAAATACATGGGGAAATTAAATTTCCCGCGGGTTCTGTCCAGGGCTTTGAGCAAGTTGAAAGTGACCAGGAGTCCGCTCATGGTGAAGAACGTGTCCACGGCCACTTGTCCGTTCTTTATCACCATCGTCGACCAGTTTTGTTTGTACATCTGTATAGTTTATATGGAGTTACACTTTGACAAGTTTTCATTAACTGTTCGACTATAACAAAATACTAAACAAAAGAATGAAGGGTTTCAAATACCCATTCAATATCCACCAAATTCCAGGTGACGGAGAAAGTGAACATGCTATTTGTATGCATGAGGACAATCCAGGCCATGCTGAGGAAGCGGAGTCCGTAGAAGCACGTGATGGTCTCTTGGGCTGGAGAAGAGCTCAGCAAGGCCTTCGTATTTCGGGTTATGGAGAAGGCCATCAAGGTCTGGAGGGGCTTGCAAAAGGTCGAGATTTCCCCGGTTGTCTTCTTCTTCTTGCGGGAGGCCAGCCAAATCTCCACGGCCGTGGCAAGGACGCAGAGGGTGGCCAGAATGGACAGAAGAGCACTGGAATGGAACATTTGGACATTTAAAACAAATTTTTAAATTAGTTTCACATTTTAAAAATACATTTTAAAATTAATTCGTTAATTCTAAAATTAAAGCAAAATTCTCAAGTTGCTTAAATCATTTCAAATATATAGACAGTTAATGGGGACTTATTGAAGCTGCATACAGAAATGGTACTAATTATAGAAGGAAATATGAAATCTAAAAAAAATAATTACAGCATGACAATTACTCCAGTCGTGAGCTCCGGGGTTTGATTGGTGACGCAACTTCCGACGGATGGAATTTGTTCATAGTCCGTTGTGATGTTTTTCCATTCGAAATAATGACTTAACACGGATTGTACCTCGTCTTTGCTGCAAGAGGAGGGGAAGCAGCTGGCAATGCTGCTGGATTTCCCTCGCATGATTTCCTATCGAGACAAATTAGTTCATAAAGCTCTCTAAAATATCAATAATTTGCTGTCCTATTTTTAAGCAGTTTACCTTTGCTATTTTTTAAGAATTTGCATTTGCTATTTTTTAAGGAATTGCATTTGCTATTTTTTAAGAATTTGCATTTGATATTTTTTAAGGAATTGCATTTGCTATTTTTTAAGAATTTCCATTTGCTATTTTTTAAGAAATTTGTCTCCACTATTTTTTTTAGGAAAGGCTTAGCTATTTTTTCAGCAATTTGTCTTTGCTATTTTTTAAGAAATTTGTTTTTGCTATTCTTTAAGAAATTTGTCTTTGCTATTTTTTAAGAAAGTCTTTGCTATTTTTTTTGGAAAAGCCTTTGCTACATTTATAAAATTTGTTACGGCAATTTTTATTTATTTTCTTAGCCAGAAATTGGCTTTATTTTGTTCCCGCACAGGATTTATTCCTTGTCAATTAAGATTGGATGCTACGCATTTTTTTTGGACCTCTCAGGAAGCAGAATCTTACTCACGTCAATCGTGCCAATGGACACGGCTCCCCGGACACTGTTCGCGTAGTCATGATGAGTGTCCCCATAATTATTGTAGGAGTGATTGGAATTGGACAGGATGTAGACGGAGCAGTAGAGTCCCTGGAAATGATGCTCCGGATAATCCCCTCGAATCCCCACACATTCATCGAAGGCTCCCAAGGAATTCACGTGACCACTCAGAATCCCCTCCGGTGCCTTTCCCCAGGAGTCAATCACTAGTGTGAACAAAAGTTTACTACAAATCAAAATTAAATCACCATGCACCCCTCCTTGAATTTGAAGAGACATTTACGGCTAATGCAGCGCTAGGCAAATACATCCATAAAAAAAAATTCACAGGATAAAGATAATTTTTCCAAAGAAAGAAGGAAGGATGTGAAGGGAAATCCCAGAAGAAATGTGATGAAAACTCACTGTGAAGGGCCCACGTGGGGGCGTCCTCCGGATTGGTTTTGAAGGTACTGATTTGCCCCATCCAGAAGCGGACATCAAACTCACAGTGTCCCTCAACCCCCAGATTCTCCTTCATGTACGAGTCCGAGAAGAAGTCTTCCATGTAGGTGGGAATGTAGGTATTCCACAATAATTCGATGCGCTTGTCCACAAAGAAGGATTTCCCACTTGCCGCCATCGTTTGCGGACTAGAAATGGCCCCGCCTCGGCTGTCATAACCGAAAACGGGGGGAAGGAGACACATTGAAAGGAGAAATTGTAACGTTACTAGCAATGTGGCCATTCTCAATAGACATGGCATTCACCACTAAATCCTGGAGCTTTTCCGGGTTTACTGTAGGGCGTGTTAAGTTGAAAAAAAAATCCTAGAAAAATACAGCACCTTTAAATTGGAAAAATTGCACCTTGTTTAGAGGGAAAATTCACTAATTGCGGGGATAAATTGCTAGAGGAAAATTTCAAATATAATTCAGACGTAATTCAAACGCAAGTGAAACGCAATTGAAACGCGTGCTGCTCCCACTCCAAGTTTGGCACGACTAAAGTCAGGCCACTGGGAACGTTGGATTTGGACTTTTTTCACTCCTGACTTGAGTGACAGATGTTTATTTATTTATTTATTTCCTATATAGCATATATATTACATATACACAATATTATATATACTTGGAATATTCGGGACGCTCCACCCATTATGTGAGTAACAGCTGAGGGCGTATGATATGGAGCTGGACTTTATTTACTTTTAATTGACTGTGGTCGCTTCATGGGATAAAAATCCCTTTTTATATGGGTCATCGTGCCAAATAACGACGCATGTAATTCAATTAAGATCTGTTAAACTCCATTAGGATTTTTTTATTCCGTTTTTTTATTTTATTTTTGATATCCCTCGTCTGCTTAAACTCACTTTGACGGTGAAGTGACGACAGGCGGCCGTCTCTCCATCCAGGCCCGAGCTAGTCCCGTATGTAACACAGGGAGATACATATGCATACACATTCAGCCATTTATAGCCAGTCATTCATTGAGTCCATTGAACGCAGTTGGGAAAAATATTGAGAGAAAAAAGTCAATGCTGGTCATTTGCCTTTTTATCTTATCAACGAGATTCATCCTTGAAATTATTTTTCCGGTGGGGGAAATATTAGATTTGGTATAACCATCATATGTACAGAGTGTCTATGCATATGTTGCAAGTATTTATGGATATATGTACACAAGTTTTCCTATGCTATAAGTTTATTTGTGAGCGGAGTTAAAAAAAAAACTTTCCACTTACGCAATGACATTTACGCAATTTCCTGATTAGAAAAAAGAAAAAAAATAGCAACTTCCCTGGTTTGGGAGATGCTTTCCATGTTTTAGTGCCAATAGAGATTATCCAAAGACAGACGAGGGAGAAACGAATGGTTTTGCAAGAGGACTAAAGGGAATCCAGACAAATCAAGACAAACTCCCAGATGTGTACATTCATATGCATCGTAATTGGAAATTACCATTTTTATTGCTGAAGCAAATAGCTGATCATTAATTGTTTATTATTGACACTATTTGAGGTACTACAAGCAAAGCCTTTTATGTTTGTTGAATTTTTTGCCACAGCCTCCGCATGAATCGAAAGGGCATTCAATCCTCAAATTTTAATTCCGCCACCAAATTCCTGGTGATTTTCCCCGTCTTCCCGCGGGGCAATTCCTCGACGATGAAAAGGCCTCCTCGGAGCTTCTTGTAGTCCGCCAATCGTTCTGCCAAGTCAAAATTCAAAGGGGAAAAACTAACATTTTTTCAATCAATCTTGGAATTGCATTTAAATTTTTTTCTTCGAAATATTTCACCATTGGCAAACTCCAAGATTTCTTCTGGGGTCACATCCGCATCGTTCACCGTGACGACGGCCCTTGGAATGTGTCCACCGCCTTCTGGATCAACCAGGCCAAAGACACTCACTTGGTTCACGGCCTCGTGCTGGTTAATGACTTCTTCCAATTCCGTTGGAGAGATCTGAATTTTAAATCAGGAATTACTAATATTTCCCACATTATTTCCTTTTATTTCCAAGTGAATCTATACTCACGTGATTATTATAATACTTGAAAATTTCCTTGAGACGGTCCACGAGGAAGATGAACTCATTGTTGTCAAAGTAGCCTAAATCCCCCGTTTTGAAATAGCCGTCGATAAACGCGTTTTCCGTGGCCTGAATAAATCCATTGTAATTTGTAATTATTAATTGCAGTATAAATGCGTACAAATACAACGTGCTCCATTAATTTAGATGAATTAAATAAATAAAATAAATAAATAAATTAATTAATTAATTAAATAAACAAATAAAATAAAATAAAATAAATAAATAAATTAAATTAATAATTAAATTTAATTAATTAATTAATTAAATTAATTAATTAAATTGTGTACCTCCGGATTATTAAGGTACTCCGTGAAGCAGCGTGAGCTTTTCACACAAATCTCGCCCCTCTCATTCGGTCCCAAGATTTCCCCGGTTTCCGGATCCCGAATTGTTATCAAGGCTCCGGGACAAACCTTAATGGGACATAATAAGCCAAATTAATAGGGGAATGACCTTCATGATGAACTTAATACAGGTGTAATCATGCTTAGCGTACTTTCCCAAGACAAAATGGAGGGATGTCTGTCCCATCCCGGTAGATAGAAAGCACAAATGTTATAGGCATTAATTTAATTAGTGAAAGAGAGGCACGTAGCCATAAATACAGAAGCCATTTATAGAACTCACCATCAAACTTTTTCCGCTCCTCGGATTCAGGGTCGATTTCCATGCACGCGGGCACAACCTCTGTGAGGCCGTAAAGCTAATTATGTGAGCAAAAACTAATCATTTTGGCCGGGAATAAAACAGCGCATGCGTAAGATATTATGTTGTCCTTACATTAACAAATGCTTCCAAATGGGGCAACTCCTGCATCGTTTTCTCCATGGCCGGAGTGATTTGTGCCCCGCCACTGGCGGCCAACTTCAAGGAGCTAAAATCGTAGTTTCCCGCTTCCGGATCGTGGACGAGTTGGAGGAGAAATGTGGGGAATCCCCAGATGAAGGCCGGCTAAGAAAATAAAATTGGAAGTCAGCCGATTTTCGTCAAAACCTTCTCCGCATCGATCATACATATTTGTCCGATTTTTTTTTCATGCATTGGCGATTGGCGTACCGATGAACTACACTTATATGAGCCAATGTTAGCATGTAGGTGCATGTGAGCCGATGTAATACGCGATATGAGAAACTATTGTGGGTGGATATAAGCGATGTGAGCATCTGTTGTGGATCGATGCAAGCGATGTGAGCAACTGTTGTATCGATTCAGGCATGTTTCCGTGCATGAGCCGACAATAATAAATGATGCGAGCAGCTATGTGTGATCTATTGTAAGCGATGTGAGGGTCGATGTAAACGACGTGAGAGCCGATATAAACGATGTAAGTGGACGTAAGTGGAAATTGGACGTTATATGGATTACCTTAAACTTATCCACGGAATCAAACAAATTCTGCTTCGTAATGGTGGGCATGACGAGGACCCTGGAGCCGGAAGAAAAGCCAGTAAATGGGAAAAGAATCCCGGTGATGTGTGTCCCCTTGGATATGATGAGATTGGGCGCATCGACGAAGAGTGGGAGGAACCTTTTGCTGTGCAACATCGTGTGGATCCAGGACTCATGCGTGTGGACGGCGCCCTTGCTTTTCCCCGTCGTCCCGCTCGTGCACAGAATGAAGGCCGTGTCACTCTTCTCTATCAGCAGCTCGGGACATTCTAAGGACAGAATTCTAAATTCTTGTCACTCAATTCCAAACGAATCCAAAGCAAGAAGAAAGCAATTTGTGGGATTTGAATGTTTTTGTATAAAATAATTTTGCGTAAGAATCTCGTGTATGAATAAAAGCATTTTGTGGAAGTAATTAAAACATTTTGGTAGGACAAAAGATCCCTTGTGAGGAATGATACATAAGAAAGCATTGGGAGTGGATATTTACCATCTCCTTCGTCCTCAAAGAGTTGGCTCAAAGGAATGCATTCTGGAGCTTCTCCATTGACGACGATGACCTCGACGTCCCAGTAGACTCTCGAAGCCACACTCTGGCACATTTCCACCGCCGGAGGGTCACAGAGGATCCAACCGACCCGGGACTCTTCCACCCGTTGAAAGAGTGTCTCTTTACATTTTAATTTCAAAATATGGCCTATTATCTTTTTCATATTTTACATTTTATAGATACACACGGATTAACACAAAAACGGAGTGCGTTCAAGTAATAAAATGCGTCCGGGAATTACCTTCATCTTCCTCGGGATAAGAAGCCCTCACAATCCCATTGGCGCGCCAGACGCCCACGAAGAAGACGTGAATGTGGACGAGGTCATAGGTCAAATAAATCACTGTGTCTCCTTTCCTCATTCCGTGTTTGTGGAAAAAACTGGCGATTTTCCGAGTTTCTTCCTCGAAATTTTCGTAGCTGTGAGATTCCTCGGTGAGGACGTCTATCTGAAATTGTTTAATGGTAATTACCTTTATTATTGTTTCCATTTTTTCCCGTTAAATAAATAAATAAAATAAAAAATTGCCCCATACAATCCATTGGCCTTTGCCCGCGTGCTCTTCCGCCAGTTTCAAGCAGAATTCCGGCATTGTCTCTTCCACCTCAAATTCCTCCTTGACTTTTGCCTCCAATATATTTCCCTCAGACATTTTCTCGGAATGTTTCTAAGGGTCTCCGAATTGCACTTGTCCGAAATCGCACTTGTTCAAAATTGCACCTCAGATCCGAAATGGAATTGAACCGTTTTTCTTTGGGATAGTCCTTAATGCTGCTTTTCCTCCCTTCCCAGGCAGCCTATTTCTCTTGTGTGCTATTGTGTGACGAGGAACACTCGTGACTCCAATTACACGCCATAGCCGAAAATGTCCCCTGCAATTTCCCTCGGATTTAATTACTGCGTTTAAACCCAATATTGTCCGAATTGCTTCATGAATAATCCAGCCTCAACGACATCGTCCAGGGGAAACCCAGTAATTTTTTGGGATTGAAATGCAATTAAAATTCTGACATGCCAGTGGTATTGGACAAACTTTGCCAACTGCCGAAAAAGTTGTTCCAACTTGCAGGGAATTTTCACGCACTGGACAGTGGTCAAATTCCGTAGGCTTTGCTTTCCCCAAAATCCTATTGACGGCTCGACATTTAATTAACAGTAATTGCCTGTCCCGATTTTGGCAATGCTCTCACATATACGTATGTATATGTACGTAATCTCCACGTGTGATGAAAAAAGGGGCTTGCACCGTCCCGTTTCGGACCAGCCCCAAGCCCAGTATGTACTCCGTTCCGTTGAAAATAGAGTTCCTTATCGGTTCAAGCTCAATTTTCGAGTATCAATTTCCGTACCAAGTTCAATTGAAAGTCCGGAAAATTTTGGCCGAACACTCGTACTTGATAAGTCGGGATTTGGGAAGGTATTCAAAACGGATTAAGTACTCGTTTATTTAATTGTCCAGTTCGGATTTCTGATTGCTAACTCAGTCCAAAACCAATTTCAATCACGAGTATGTTTCATGCTGAAACGAGAACCTTCAATAAAACTGAGTTAAAGCATTAAATTTTAACTTTTTAATAAAAGTTGGCTTTTCGCCAGCGGAAACGGCGAAAATAACACGGTTTTTTGTGTATTTTCGGCGAACGGAGGCGAAATTCACAAAAGTAAGAAAAACCCATACTAGATAATTCCGGCACACATGTTCCGACCGAATTTTATGAGAGTAAATGTAGCAGCCAATTCTCAATTGTGGCGAACAAGATTTGTATGTTTTTTCAGACAGGTCCATCCCCTGATTGAATTTGGTCGAAAAATTCAGACATGAGTTTTAGGCCAGGAGAATTGGAAAATAGCTATACTTACTTGCTTTTTTAATCGAGTTCGAGTTCCGCCCAAATACCCAATGAAAAATCAATTTCAAGTACGATTTCAATTCCCAACTGAAAATAAAGGAATCAATAAGGAACTCCAGTTGGAAAACAAATAGAGTGGCAGATAGGAATAAAGCTCTTATTTTGCACTATAAATATTCCCTGTGATCCACATTAGATAGGCCCCCAGAAAGGGTTACATGACAGGAATATCTGGGTATCGATAGGGAAATAGCGGAGATATAAGGTCACGCAATGGTGGCATTTATTAAATGACTTACGTTGGCATTATTGATGAGACGGGCGGCACTTTTATTCCGCTAAAAGAGTCTTCATTATTTTCCTTGGGGCTGATTGTTTTTTTTTTGTCGTAATTGATTATGGCCAATGGTCCGGTTTGCCCACCCAAAATATGCTCCATTGTATAATCTGCTCTGACTCAACCCTTCAATGAGGAAGCTAAATATCGTGGATCCAGATTAAAAGATGTGGGGATTATCCTTTGCGAGAATTAACTTGATTATTAATCATTTATTTATATAGTCAAAAGGAGCCGCCGGAGGAGATTGTTCACGTAATGCCTTTTAATGACGCAATTATAATGATTTCCCCTAATGAATATCCCCCTTAAATTATTATGAGAAAGAAATGGAGATAAAAGAGTTTGTTGATTTATTTGGTATGATTATTATTATTTTTAATTATTCACTCGTAATGTATAGTAACTTGACAATGATGGTTTTTTATTTTTTGTTTTTTTATCCCCGTAAAATTTTTGATTTTTTTCACATATTCTCAACACATTTTTTTTTTGTAGTTTCCATTATCATTATTTTTTTGTAATATTTACTTAAAGAATTTTTTCCCCATTTCTATAAACACAACATGACAATTTCTAACAATGCACAAGTGACCATTTGAGGGATATTTTTTTATGTTGATTTTTTTGAATGACATTTTTGTCTTATCCGTCAATGGAGACTTGATGTAACTCTACACGTATTTATTACATTATAGCGCCAGTGGTTTATCCTTATTTTTTTTTATTCAAAAGACTCTCTACACACCGCCAAAGTTTTTAGTACAATTTGTACACTCACAGCACTGAATAACTATACAATACAATTGTTTGTTTAACTTTACACGGAAAAGAAAATGTCTGGCGAAAAGGTTCACAAATTTTTTTTGACACACTAGACACATTCTTTTTGATATCCCACACCATTGACTACCACGTGTCTATATGGACTATATAAATCCGTACAAATGCCACGAATTAGAAATTACAAAGGCAATATTTTTGGGGGGAAATTTCTAGAAATTCATACAAAATAATCGTAAAAATGTAACCATTTTTCCTTTTCTTAGCAATTTCCTAAAATTAGTACGAAAATGTATAGGAAATGTCCAAAGTCTTCCTGATTCCTTAGCCATATTTTTTTTTTTAAATTACGTTGCTCAGTTGATTGAATTTTAAAAAGGTATTTTTTTACCCTCATTTTCTGGGGGAAAATTTTTAGTTTTTTTTTTTTGTAATACAGTTAGGATCTGTATGGGACTTGTTTCTCCAAAAATGCTGGTAGCTTTGCCTAATACAAAATGTACAAATTGTAGTTCCCTTTGCAATAGTGCTAAATGTGGATTTAGTTTCCTTATTTAAAAATTCGTTCATTTTCCATAGAAAATCAGGGGTTTTTTAGGCTTTTAAAACGATTTTTAATACTTTCGAAACAATTTTGGTTTACAAAAATCGAAATTCTTCAAAAAATCGGAATCTTCTAAAAAAAATCTTCTAAAAAAATGGATCTCAATACTTTCAAAAAGATGCAAAGTTCATCCAAGAGATTTGAGTAATTTCACAAGAATAATTTCCTTTTTTTTCTCTGCCAATACTTCTGTCGGACTTTCCCTTTTTTTCACATTTCAACTTTCTCCTGGTACAAATCTTCCCAGACAAAAAAGTAAATTTGAAAAATATTAAATCTGAATTTGAAATCGAGGAAAATGCAATTAATTAGTAAATTTAAATAGTACAATATGATAAGAAATGAAATCAGATGTGAAAGTGGACTTTTTCTTGGGGGGACAACAACTTATTTTTTAAAAAATTGCCGCAAAAATTCTTAAAAGGCGTGCAATGTATTTTGTCGCAATTTTGTCTCAAAAAATCTGATACTTTCACCATTTTTTTTTTTACAATACTTTGGTAATTAATTAATCGCTAGTTTTATGTACAGTATGACAATCATGAGTCTATTTTCAACAGGAATTTTTCTACCGTGGTTTTCCCCCTTTCATTTTCCCTCACAAAAAAAAAAAAACAAAGATCCTATACAAATTCTTTGTTTCACTTACAAATGCCTTGGCTTAACATGATTTTTTTTAATTATAATTATTATTACGTATGTTTATTACAGCGTACAACAATTCTGTGATGCAAAATGTTTCATTGTACAAACTATTCACTACATTTTATTTAGTCCTAAATATGTACAAATACGAATATACTCTTATATAACAACAAGCAATGATATGTTTAATTTTTCAAAGAATGCAATTTCCCCCATTTAATCGTCCCATTCTGTGGTCTCCAGACAAAAAAATTGCATTTTCCCCTCCTTTCAATCCTTTGATTTCAGAATGATTTTTTTTTAAATTGCTTTCCCTCGCTTCCTTCTAGGTAAATGTACAGTAAATATACAAACCACATTTCTCCATTCGGAAATGCCTTACTTTATTGCAAACCAATTTTTTTTCCTTATTTGTTAGCAGTTTATTTAGATTTTATTAGCATTATTTTTTTTTTTAATTTGAAATGCCATTTTAAATACACGCCTCACCATTCCACCACAATGCCTTCCATCAATAGCCACACACCCCAAAATTGCATTGAATTGAACCGTTTTGCTTGCTTTCCTTGAACACTTGTTTTGTCAATTTTTGTTCCATTTAGCTAGTATTTTGTTAGTTTTAACAAAATCTTTTTTTTTCTTCTACCTGCACATTATCTAACATGCTTAATAATTTTTATCACTATTTCAATTTACTATATACTACGTTTAAAATACCAACAAATATTTTGGGAATTTTCCAACCCCCCACCAACCATTAATCACTGGACAAGGACAAATAATTATGCTGGGAAACTGGACAGATTTTAAAATCAAAATATGTGCCAAAATGGAATATGTTGCCATTTTAAATATTACTATGAAGGCTAAATATTATCTTTTTTAAAATCCTTTCTTGACTGATTGAATAGGATTTGTCCCATTTTAAGTAAATAGCCTCGTAGAAAAAGTGGATTAACAACATTTTGTAATATTATGTACAATTTCGATGGGAACTTGCTGTAAGGATTTGTAAAGGATATTTTTGGAAAAATATGTACAAGAAAATACAAAAGTCTTGACTAAAGGGGATTTAGGAAGGCAGTTTTTTGAGGGATTTTTGACTAATTTTTCTGTACAGAAACAAAGGTGTGGTTACTACGAAAGGGTTAGGAGTGACGTCATTATCTACCTCTTACATGTATGTACATAAGGATTTTCTATTATTGCTTCTTTTTCAACGTGTTTTTTTTTCCAGTTTTTGTAAGCACACGTAATGTCTGGGGAATTTTGCATTGAGGGGATTAATTGATTAGAGTGCTAGCCTAAATTTATAACGTATTGTTAAGGTACTAAAATTTGATAGTTTTGTTGATTTTTTTTTATATCTATAACAATACATAGTTTTCTCTTAAAATTGATCATTTGACAATATCCCACGCTGAGATTTTTGAGGCTTTTCTGGTGCTGTGAATTTTAAATCTAAGGAATTTCTCTTCGCTACGACGGTTGTTTTGAGTAATACACTTTCCGGTTGATTTTGGGTGGTGAATCATTTTTATTTTCCTGAATTTTGTTTTAATTCTTGAAATTGGCAGGAGCCAAGTCTTTGTAATCCTCCTTTGTGTTTTTTAGCCCTAAAAAGTACTCCTATTTCTATATGTTTTAAAAAAATGTTGCCTATATATTAATACACGTTTTTTTTTAATTCTTGCCAATCTGTGCCTTCTGAGACGTTCTTTTGGTGACGGTCGGGAGAGAATGAGCTAAAGTCGATACTGACAGATGTTTTCCCAACTTTTTCCTCTCGTTGAGTAATTTGCAGCAATTGGTTTTGCTATAATTTGTAGCATTAGGACCAGTACAGACTATAAAATTAGAGTAGAAAATATTTTAATACTGCTCAATTTATGAGGATTTTAGCCAATAAATAGCATTTAGGTCGATCTCACACGTCTAAATTATCTTCAGTGACATTGAATGGGCTCAAAACTTTAAAAAAATCTGTTCTTAAGTCAGAAAATCTTCTTCTCCATTCTCTTCCTTTATTGTGTAGCAGTCCACTTCAAATGCCTCTCGTCCTGCAATTGTATTAGAATCAGTCAAAATTAGTTTTTTGAGTAAACGCCACAAATATCACAAAGATAAGTAACAGCCATTTTTTAGAATTAATTAACCAATTTTAGACATTAAATAACCTACTTTTGCAATTAATTAATTTCAGAAATTAAATAACTAACTTTTGAAATTAATTAATTTTAGAAATTAAATAACT
>JAQGBT010006222.1:0-12894 GCA_034698585.1 Disparrhopalites patrizii
TCTCTCTTTCTCTCTCTCTTTCTCTCTCTCAGCCTCTCTTTCTCTCTCTCAGCCTCTCTTTCTCACTCACTTTCTCTCTCTCTCATTCTCTTTCTCTCTCTCAGTCTCTCTTTTTCTCTCTCACTTTCTCTCTCTCAGCCTCTCTTTCTCTCTCACTTTCTCTCTCTCATTCTCTCTCTCAGTCTCTCGTTCTCTCTCTCACTGTCTCTTTCTCTCTCTCACTGTCTCTTTCTCTCTCTCACTATCTCTTTGTCTCTCTCACTGTCTCTTTCTCTCTCTCACTATCTCTTTCTCTCTCTCACTGTCTCTTTCCCTCTCTCACATTTTCTCTCTTTGTCCCTCTTTCTTTCTCACTTTCTTGTCGTCTCTCTTTCACTGTCTTCTAGTCTCTCTCAGTCTCTCTTTCTCTCTCTCTCGCTGCCTCTCTCACTGCCTCTGTCTCACTGCCTCTCTCCTTGTCTCTTTCGCATTTTTTTGTTTCTCTACCTGTTTCTCTCATGTTCTTTTTTGTCAATTCTCTCTCGCTCTCCACCTGTCCCTCTCTCACTGTCCCTCTCTTCCTCTCTCTCCCTTTCCGCGTGTCTCTTTAAAAAAATGTAGAGTGACATGGCTTCCCCCTCCCTTTTCACCTGTATGACCAACCGCTATTACAAGCATAAATAGGTCGTGCTACTAGAAAGGGCGAGAGAGAGAGAGAGAGAGTGAGCTGGTGGCTGCCTTCGTTAATAGGCAGTGTGTCTCTTTAATTAAGGAAAGGGTTGAGCATGTGGCCACGTTCATTTCGCTTGTGTGCACAATCCCAAATAGTGGAAAGGGGTGACTTGAACGGGGAGAAGAACAAAAACAGCGAAAAGTAATTTTCTACTCGCTTCCTGTAATAGCCTTTCGCCGTCGTTGTCGTCGCAGGACTAGTGGTAGGAGCACAGACGTTTCGTGGAAATGTAAAAGGATCCTTCATATTTTCTTCCTCTGCTTCTTCTTCTTCTCCTCCTCAATTCTCTTCTCTCTCTCTTCCCTCTCTCAAGATACACCAAGGAAGCTATAGGAAAAGGAGAATTTCAGACACACACACACGCACACACACCAAGAAACTTGATGGGTTCCATGGATAGCTTTCCATGTGATAGTAGTATCTATATTTGCCCATTTTCCTTTTTCTATACGTCTCTTTAGTACGAGGAGAGATGTGTGTAGGAGATTGCCAGCATATTTCCCCTGTGGAAAAGTCCTCTCCCCCTCCCCAAAAAAATTAATGTGTATATATGTAATGTGTCGTACAAGACCATTTAGTAAAAGGAGGCACTCCTCCCCCCTAAAAAACCGCCGGTTACATACATGCTTTTCCCACGCAGGTCTTGTATAATGGTTATAATTACCCACGTTCTACAGTTGCCAAACGCTCACTCTCTATTTCTCTCTCTCTCTCTCTCTGTGCCTCGGTCATGACATGTAACTCTATCGTCGTCATTAGATTACTACCCAAGCAATAATTAATAAAGTTATTTACTACTACACAAAGATTGAGGCAAAATGGGAGAGAAGAACGTCTCGGAAAAACACGGGCGGTACACACTATCGTTTACGACACAACTAGACAGTTTATATACAGTTATGTACCTATATGTATGTACTACTAGGAAAAACGACTACGTTTTACTGCTGGGGACACACGCGCTCATTGAAATCAATGGAAACTTTGGAGCTAGTACAAGAGGGAAAGAGAGGGAGAGAGAGAGAGAGAGAGAGAGAGAGAGAGAGAGAGAGAGAGAGGACAAGGGGAACATTTGCAAATTGGAGACACAGTACAATAAATATGCAACAACCCACACATATCCTTTTGTTTCCGCCAACTCCCATGAAACAATAAATTCTTTCATATTTTGGAAAAGCAATACATTTGTCCTCCACAAAAACCATTTCTTTGCGTTCGGAAAGGGGAAAGTATGTTTTTTTTAAAAAATATGGGCATGCTACACAGACAAAAACAATTTTAGTTACTACGGTATAAACAAAGGTTATTGGGTTTCATCTTTACCTTGTTTTTTGGACATACAAAAAACCCTGTAAAATGATTGATTAAATTAAGACATCGCCTTATAATTCAGTTTTTCTCAACATTTCACCAGCGAATACAAATAGAGGAAGACCTGTCCTTCATATGGGAGAGGTAATATTAAACAAAATGAGAGGAAGCATTGTTATAGCATTATTGTAATAATTGTTAACGAGTTTTGGAAAAGTGTAAAAGATGCAATTTCAAAAGAAGGCTATTTTTTTTACAGGGAAACATTAATTTTAAAACCAAGCGTAATTAAATATCCAATTATATTCCTTGTTTACATAACATCAATGAGCCTGTTGGGTGTATCTGACTATAAATTACATTCCGTTTACAAAGATGTTGAATAGAAAGTGAACTATTATCATCTCAATTTGATAGGACATTCAATGATTTTTCCTCGAAAAAAGGAATAAAATTTACAAAGGCACAAGGTATCCTTTACGCAATAACGCGGTCTCTCTCTCTCTTTCTCTCCCCGCATTTTTCTTGTCATTCGTGCCACAATGTGTCCTCCACTTACAGGGGACAATAGCCTGAATTGACAAAGAGTATGAGAGGGGAGGGAGTATGTGGTAATCACATGTTTAACCCCATCGCTCCTATTCTACCTAATAAGACAGTGGTACTAGTCAGGAAGGGAGACAGTACCATGGCATTCGGCACATTTTGTTTTCAGGGAAGTAGACAAGAGCCGCGGGTATGGAGTAAGATTTACTATGTGTATAGTTCCCACCATAGTAATAGCAGTGGTAGTAGTTAATAGTCACAAAAAAATGTGCAAAAAGGGGAATATCTCCCACACATGCAAAGTTTCATGTGTCTTAATAAAGGTTAAATAAATATTCTTATTCATCGAGTCAGTCAGGTAAACTTAACATATCAATCATGTCAGACTGAAAGTCACAACAAATACAATGAATATTGAATAGGAACGCGTGTGTGCATTCAGCGGACACTTAGCACTGTAGTTATGCACGCGGATAAATAATTAATTCCTCAAAAACGTATCACTGTACTCTGTCTATGAACTTTAAGAGAGGTGGAACATCACCGCCCCCCTTAACGATATTGGGGAAGCCCGGGATGGTATTCCTTCCTATTCAAACCAACCCCGACAGATGGAAAGGGGGAGCGATAACAGAGAAGGAAAGAGAGACAGAGTGAAAGAGAAAGGGACGGAGAAACAGACTAAAGGGGGAAAGAGAAGGAAACACGCAGGACAGAAGGAAAATAAAGACGGCATAATTGAAGCGGAAAGAAAGAGAAGGGAAAAATACAACCCTAAAGTGGATATACTAGAGAGAAAGACAGAGACAGAAAAGGAATAGTGAGAGAAAGAGAGAGAGACAGAAAAGGAATAGTGAGAGAAAGAGAGAGAGACAGAAAAGGAATAGTGAGAGAAAGAGAGAGAGACTGAAAAAGAATAGTGAGAGAAAGTGAGAGACAGAAAAGGAATAGTGAGAGAAAGAGAAAGAGAGACAGAAAATGAATAGTGAGAGAAAGTGAGAGAGACAGAAAAAGAATAATGAGGGAAAGAGAGAAGGTGAGAGAGACAGAAAAAGAATAGTGAAAGAAAGAGAGAAAGTGAGAAGCATTGACAGGGAAAAATAATGAGTTGGATGGGAAAATAATGAGGAAAAATGAGGAAAGGATAAATAATCGGGGAAAGAGAGAAAAATAGAAACTACGAGACACTGAGAGAAAGTGAAAAATAATGAGGGAAAATTAAACATGAATAAATAATTAAGAAGGGGGGAAAGGAGAACTGGGAGAGAAAAAAAGGAGAGGGAAAAAGAAGAGAAAAAAGGAGAAATAAAAAGAAGAGAGAAAAGGAGAGGTAAAAAGAAGAGAAAAAAGGAGAGGGAAGAAGAAGAGAAATAATGCGAAAAGGAGAAGTAATGAATGAAAAAAAAAGGAGAAATAGTTGAGGAAAACGCAAATGGAGAAATAGAAGAGCACGCTCATTAAACAGAAGACGATTTACACGACAAAAACAAAAAGAAGAATACATTATCCTGAAAATAAAATAAAGAAGAAGAAGAAATTCAACTAGCCTCCTCATACCCCCAGTATTATTTATTAAAGTGACGGGACTCAGAATTCAGTACAATCATTGACACAAATACATACATAAACCAACGTAACCATCGGCCGTCGTTCTCTTGCCGGTGGGCTCTCATTGTCACATGTAGAATCAAAAATTGTGAGTACGCGACAGTGCCTTCCCCTGCATATCTTCCCTCCGGCCCCCTCCACTTTTGGGGGACCAGTAAAACGACAAGAGAAAAATAAGTAGGGAAGTCCCATAAAACGAAATGCAGATAGAGATAAGAATAGAAATAGATAGAGAAAGACATAGAGAGAAAGAGATTGACAAAAAAAATGGGAGAAAGTCTGCTGACCGAGTCTTGAAATTCAAGTAGCTTACACTTTTATAGGAAAGAGAAAGAGAGTGAGAGAAAGAGAGGCAGAGAGGGAGAAAAAACAAGGAACGGCGCTAGGAAAACTTTCCCAACTACGACTACTACACTAATTCTTGTACTACTCGGACGACTACTACTACTGTTGCCACTACCACTATTACTACGACTCCTACCCACCACCACATGAACACCAAAAGCTTGGGAGAACGGAGGTTTTTCTTTCTTCTCTCAGCTAGCTGAATATGGGTTATCGATTCTTCATTCTTCTCAACAGTGGAACTAGTGGTAGAGCAAACTCTTACGGCAAGGGGCTAAAAACAGGAGTAGTATAGTAATAGTAAGAAGTTGGAGAGTTCTTTCCCTTCTCTCCGACAATTTACAGGAGTAGTCATAGTGGTAGTAGTAGGACCAGCACTCCTCAGTAGTAGTAAGAGTCATGGTAAAATCAGGAGAAGTATTACTAGGCGAGTATCTTCAATTTCGTTGTAGAAGCAAAAACATAAAATAAAATAAAAGAAGAGAAAGCAAATGTTATGGTCCATTTTTTTGAAGAGAGACACCAAGAGAAAGTGGGGGGAGAGGGAATTTGGGAGAAGGGAAATGCCGGAGAAAGAAGGATTCGTGATCAGAGGAATGTTTGTCTATATGAACAAGGGTGAAAGTGAGGGAGAGGAAGGGAGGGAGAAAGAGAGAGAAATCGAATAGTAGCAACTTGCGAAAATTTATGAATAAAATACCAACGAATCCATCACTTCACAGACCAATACACTATTTACACTCTTCCTCCGTCCGTGACTTTTTCCGAGTTTCTGTCTCCCTCGGTCCCCCCAAAAAAACCTGAGATTATATGTATACACATTTCCTGGAGGTATTCCCCCATTTACTGACGGTGTCCTCCGTGCCTTTTCACTATCTCGCTGTCTCTTATCCCTGCCTTTTCTTTCACTTCTCTTCTTCTGTAATTTTTCCCCTATTTAGTGGTAATCCCTCTTTTTTATTCTATCTTCAGTCATCTCCCCAAAATGTATCTTGAGCTTTCCTCTATTTCACTTTCTCTTTAGGTTACATTTTCTCTTCCTTACTTTCCCTGCCGTTTGCTCTCTTTCCCTATTTTCCAATCTGCTTTCCTTTCTATTTTAAGCCATTTCACCACTAGATTTCTTGGATGTTGTTTATTTTCTTGCAAACTTTCTCCGTTTTGCAGTCTCATCGGTTCCTGCTTGTGTCTCTTTCACTTTCTCTTTTTCTTTCTTTCATTCTCCGTCCAAGACACTATTTCTTTTACCTTCTCTCTCTTTCATTTTCTATCCAAAATATGTCTTATTTTCTCTCTTTCATTCTTTTTTCAAGCCGCCTCCTAGTTTTTCTCTCTTTCTCTCTCCCTCTCTTTCTCATTTTATCTCTGTCGTTCGTTCTCCCTTTCCCTATTTAACTCTTTCGTTCTCACTTTATATCTCTCTTTCTCTCTTTATCCCTCTGTCCATATCTCTCTCTCCCTATCTTTCTCTCCCATTTTGTCTCTTTCTATATTTTTCTCTCGAATTTTGTCTCTTTCTTTCTATATTTTTCTCTCCCTATTTTTCTCTCCAATTTGTCTCTTTCTTTCTATATTTTTCTCTCCCTATCTTTCTCTCTCTTTGATTCTCTTTCCAAGTCTCTATTTCTCTCGCTTGGTCTCTCACTCAATCTCTTCCCAAGTCACCATCTTCTCGCTGTCGTTATAATTTCTCTCTCGAAACTACTATTTCTCTCACTTTCGCCTTTCAGCTCTCAAACTGACTTCCTAAATATTTGCCGGTGTTCTCTTTCGTTCTGACAAATGCTCACAAATCTTGTATGATCACAAAGGTACGAGTGAATAATGACCATCCCTCTCAACAATGTTCATGTGGCTGCCATTTTCCTTCGTTAGGTGATGTCGTCACAAGAGAACAACTTCCTCCGTCTGTTGTCAGCCAACATGGTTATTGTTGGGAGTATTGTCTTATCACCTCTCCTAAATAGGAGAGGTTACTCTTCTAAACAAGCATTTACTCTGGCTCTCTCTTTTTTCAAGCATTCGAAAGTTCCTTCGCAAATTTGAAGATTTTTTAAAATGTTTACACATGGCGTGTTTTGTTTCTTCTCCCATTCTTTGTCTCCCGTACTCTCCCGGCACATCACAATATTTTTTTAAAGGCACCACCCTTCCCTTTGTTTACCTCCCTGTTGGAAGGAAGTGGGAATGCAAATAGGAGGACAATAAGAGAGCAAATAAAGACAAGTTGGGAAAGGGTTAACAACTTGCATTGTATTCTTATTGGTCTTTAAAGGAGCCTTTTCATGCTGATGTTGATGATGACAGTTATAAAAATAGGCAAAAGAGGACACTGCGCCCTTGTCTCTCTAACTTCCTCTCTTTCCTCCGGAAGCCCAGGGAAAGTAACAAGAGCACTGTCACTCCAATTTCTCAAGAGGAGGCAACTTTCCCCTGACAATGCTTTTAATTGAAAAGGTGTCTCCCTTGACCTTTGGCTCCTCTCCCATAACCCTCCCTCCTACCTGGTTACACACGCATATTAATTTGGTGAGGGTCAAGGATACGCCCGGTGGCGGGATTACAATATACGTAGTAAGGAATATTCCACAAGCAAATATTTAGAACAAAATTCCACTCATATTTATTGTTAGAATAAAAATGGTTGGAAGGAATGAAGGAAAAGAAGAAGAGGAAGAAGGAGGGGAAAAAAGGAAAGAAAACTTTTCCTTTCTCTCATTTGTCTTCAAGTGGTCGTTCATCAAAGTGAGTATGTACATAAACGAGGAAAGGGAACTTTCTACAAGAGATAAATTATCAAGCACCTTTAATTCCCATTGATGGATGGGGAAAAGAGGGAGATGTGATGAAAAGGAAAGGGTTGGGTATTATGGAATATTCTCGAATACCAGCTAATAGCCCTTCCTTTTTCGTGCAGGGAAAACCAATGAATTAAAACTAATTTTTTATGATTTTATTACTTTCATATTTTAACCCCCCCCCCCCAAAAAATCTACTTAAAGAAGGAAGATTCCAGAATTTTCCCACACTTTCCCAGAAGAAAAATACGGAATGGGAGCAAGTTTATACAGCTTTAGACTAAATACATGGGAGTATAGATGTAAGGAAAGTGTACTTTTGCGTACGTACATATGTATGTTATATGTGCAGGAAATAAAAACAAAAACAAATCAAGAAAAAGGATGGAACAGCTGAAGGAAAAACCCAGAGAGTTTCTTATTAGTATCATTGACTTGTGTACTTTTCTCTCTCTCTCTCTCTCTCTCTCACTACTTCATCTTCCACCCCCTCTCAACAAAACTCTTGAACTGAGAAAGAGAGAGAAAGCATGGTGGTATTATAGAAGCAATTTATTTATAAATAAAAGATTCCCGAAAATAATCCTTGTCCGCCCTTAAAATAGAGTTGAGATGAGAAAAAAATGAGCTACGCTGACGTCAACCTCTCCATTAAATAGGTATCTAGCTCAGTTATCCTCCAAAACAACACATAGACACTCAGATACACACATATGTACGTGCATATGCAGAAAGAGATGGGGAGAACGAAAGAGGGAGAGAGAAAGAGGGAGAGAGAAAGAGAGAGAGAGAGATGAAGAGAGAGAGAGAGAGAGAGAGAGAGAGGAGAAAGGGAAAGGCAGAAAAGTGACAGTCAACTTATAAAAAGCTGACACATATATATTTTTTCCTATTAACAAATGCTAAGGCAAATATATACACCGGGAGGGAGACAGAGAGCGAGAGTACGACAGAGAGAGAAACCAAATCATGTGGGAAACACCACCAGCATTCGCAGTTTCGGTGGCAGAGCAACCATCCTATGTACTTCACGCATATCAACTCCCGAACAACAATAATAAATATATACATATACATAAAGGGCGGAAAACAAACTCTCCTTTCTGTGTCTTTCAACCGCATACACACTCTTGAAGATCTTTACCAATCATGTGTAGATCAAAACAAACAAACATTGGGAGCAAGTAGGTAGTAGTAGTATTAATATAAGACCGATACGGTAGCAAAGATAAAAAAAAAGTCAAATCCACATATGCCCTACGCAACAACCGGATGTGTGGAATACCGCACATTCGCACAGAAGAAAAAAAATCCACTATTTTATCACTTTTAGACAGAATCTCAATTTCGAATGGAGCCTACTATTTACTATACTCTAACCCACATGGTATTACTGCATGAGAAAATAGGAGGGGTAAATGATTAGAAATAGTAAAAAAAAAAGTACAATTCGGGAAGGTTCTTTGTTAAGGCAACAAAAGGTTTTCCCGTTAAGACCATCCTATCCAGGGAGATGTCATTTTTTGTTTTGTAATAACACAATTGCCTTGGGCGCTATCAAATTGAGTGACATCTCACTTTTTGTGTGGTACGCTTTACAATAATTAATCATGTGGAATTTATATGCGCTGCAATAATAAAGGGAGCTTCATGGGACCTCCGGGCATTTGCTGTATGTACAAGATCTTTCCTCAGTCGCTCTTTGTAATTAGTATTTAAAATGATTTGTAATATGATTCGTATGGTAGTTGCGTGATAGACTTTTTTCACGAATTTAATTTTGGGAGGGTGAATAAAGGAATTAGGGGGAAATTAATAATTCTATCTCTTTCCAGCACCACAAGAATGTTATTTACCTTCCTCTATCCTACCATGTAGGCATATCCCAGTATTTATTGGATGTTGCTTTTGGACATATCATCTCCTCCCTTCCTCCTCAACAAAGGTGAAAAAACTATTAAATTATTCCTGTCAAATTTACCAGAAAAAATGCCTAATTGTTGTCAAAGTTTTTTTTTTATAGCTCGAGACTTATTCATAATTCTGGGTCTTATATTAATCAAGGTAATGAAGACCCTGGAGGCATAGAGGGGGAAAAGGCGGAAATGAAATCCTAACGCAGATCTGTCGGTTGTTCACATCTTTCCGACATTCCCCCCCCCCCAGTTTTGAGTCCTTTGAATTATTCTCCGCCACCAAAAAACGCTCCCTACTGGAAAAAATAAATGTGTCTTTCACCCACAAGTATAAGCTCCACCCCATTTGGGCCCCAGACACGACGCGAAAGAGGTTGGGAGAGGGAGTGGAAGATATTAAATGTTGAAAATCCCATAAAATATCTCGCATTGATGAATTACATTCACATGAAACTTCCCCCTCATCTTCCTCTTTCCTCGAGGGGAAGGAAGCAATAGACTTTTGAGAGCTCGGCAGTCGACACATAACAGAAATTTTGGTAATCGCTCTAAAAGGAGAGGCGCGGAGCATGCACAAAAAAAAGGTAAATGCCTGAGAATGCGAAATCTAATGACATGACAGCTCGAGAGAGAGAGTGAGAGAGAGAGAGAGAGACGAAAAAGAGCGAGGGAGGAATGGATGGGACATATAGACACCCGGAGAATGAAGAAGAGAGAGAGAGAGAGAGAGAGTGAGTGCTTAGAATAATCCTATTGTATATAGGTCTAGTGAATTGAATCTGTACCCTATAGAATAGCATTGGACATAGAAAGTCCCCTTTGTTCACTTCACTGTCAGCCCCTGCACAAGGAGAAATGTTTGATTAACATGAAACGTCCATATCTATACATCAACTACTTACTTTTCATGACGCACTGTGTCATCATCAAAATATGCCTAGCGGGTCAATCCAAAATTATCGGAAACATATCTTCAACAGATAATATGCCAGCACATACAAGGAAGGAGGAGAGAGCCAGGTACAATCAAAATAAACAATTGGATAACTGAAACATTCAAAAAATTGTATTAGTAGTGAATTCCGTAGTAGAAATACACATCCGTCTGGTTTCATCACGGTGGTCAATGACAAAGAATTATAGGAGAGAAAATATTATTTAGTATTGGGGGAAAAAGATCAGTTGTAGATGCTGAACAAGCAAAGATACTGGAAAAGAAAAAGAGAGAGAAAGCAAGAGAGAAAGCGATAGAACCAAATAGAGAAAGCGAGAGAGAGAGAAATATAGTGAGAAAGAAAGAAAGAGAAATAAAGAGAACCGGAGAGAAATAAAGAGAACCGGAGAGAAATAAAGAGAGAGAAATACTAGAGAGAAATAAAGAGAGAAAGAAAGAGAAAGAGAGAGAAAGAAAGAGAAAGAGAGAGAGAAAGAAAGAGAAAGCGAGAGAGAAAGAGAGAGAGAGAGAAAGAGGGAGAAAGAGAAAGAGAGAAAGGAAGAGAGAAAGAGTGAGAAAGATGAGAGCAAGGTAGGGATAGTAAATGCGAAGGTGTTAGAGGAAATGGAGGATGAAATCATAGAGAAAGGACCTACTGATGGACTACAATAGATGAAGTGAATGAGTGAAAGGTATTGACTCAAGAACGACAGTGAAATGCTAGGAGGGGTAAGACCAATAGTAGAAGTTCATTGGGAAGAGAGAGGGGAAGAATAAAAAAAATGAAAGAAAGGGATAGAGAAAGAGAGAAACAGGTAACAAGACAGTAAGAGAAAGGGGTGAAGAAAGAGAGATATGAATAGAGAGAAGAAAATTAGCAAGGGAGTGAAATGGAAAGAGAGAGAGAGAGAGAGCGAGTGAAAGAGAGAGAGGCGGGAAAAGAGTAAGAGAGGTTGTTTGAAGCATGTCCTGCCAGAACTAGAAAATTGCAAGATACTAGGATGAGAGTGAGAGAAAGAGAATTCATTGTCAGTGTGAGCCGAAGTGCGGGAGTAAGAGAGAGAGAGTCAGATATAGAATATTTTCATTTTCCTTTACATTTCCCACGATTCCTATGACTTCATCCATATAAATACGAATGTACATATGAATATCCACAAATACATATGTGCTTCTTCACCATCCTCACTTTAGCCTCCCCGTCCCACCCACAGTCCTTTAGTACCTGTCGTACGTGCCTGCTGCCTCATCAGCGTCAAGAGGAGCCTGGGAAGGGGGAAAAGAGGGATGGGAGAGAACCAAGAACGTGTAGGAAATTAAATGGAACAATGATTATGACGGAGAAGAGCAGAAACCAATCAATTAATCTCTCCGTCCCCCACAATTACATGTGTACATATAGGAGGGAAAGGGGTGCCACAAGTTTTAAAACAAAATGTGGGGTCATTATTGGGACTGAAAAGCTTTTTCAATTCTTTCTCTCTCTCTTTCTCTGTCTATGTCCTCCCTTTTGTTTCCCTGTCTTTGTTTTCATTTTCCTTTCTCTCTCTCCGTGGAGGTGCACAGAAGTCCAACACCACGAACATTTTAAATGAGGAGGGAAATGTGAGGAAGAAAGAGAGCGAGAAAGAGAGAGAGAGATGAAGATGAGAGATATTAAGGAATCACCATCCTGAATATACTAGCCACTGACACACATTCACCAAGTTAAACGTACATGTGAGTGTGTACCGATACATGCACACATATACATATGTATAGATATATATATAGCATACAAGTAGAAAATTTCCCCGAACATCCTAATTTCGTTAGGCCGGTAGGAAAAGACTTAAAGTGGGGTTCATAATGCAATGAAAAGTGGGAGTAGTGCCTCGTACGGTTTTTGTCCACATCGTTGTCGTGTTGGTAGAAGCAAATTGAAGATGAGTGATAATAGTTGGGAATATATAAGGAATAGGAAAGAGAGAGAGAGAATGTGTGTGTGTGAGAGAAAGAAAAAAACAAGGAAAGGAAGTGGAAAGAAGAAGTAAAGAGAAAGGAAGAGAGAGAGAGAGAGAGAGAGTGACGAAGAAGAAATAACGGGCGACTGTAGGAAAGTCGTATAATGGAGGAGTTGTAGTAAATGGTAGATACACAAAACCTCCACCACCCTTGGCACTCTTCGGTCAAATTTAATCAAATTTTATTTGATTCGATACCGCACGGTCGACAACTAATACTTGACTGGAAATGTGGGTGGTGGACAAGCCGTTGTTCATTCTTCATGTGTGTTTTTTTACTGGTCTACATATGTGTACCTATGTGTATTTCCTCTTCGTACAACTTCCTCTTACCGTCAATTGAGTTTTGCAAGAAATATTACACATACATATTCAGGACTTAATTAAATGATGCACTTATTGGGACGATAAATGACGTACTTTCACTTAAAATTAGCTCTCCTTCAACGTTTGAGCGTAAAACATGACGAAAGCAGCTTCTTCAAGTCTCTTGGGAAACAACGGTGACTCTAACGTTACTCGTTCTCTGGCTTTCACTCTCTTTCTCTCTTTCTTTCTCTCGCTCTCTCTCTCTATCTTTCTCTCTCTCTATCCCTCTCTTTCTCTCGCTTTCTCTCTCTCTATATCCCTCTTTCTCTCGCTTTCACTCTCTTTCTTTCTCTTTCTCTTTCTCTCGCTCTCTCTCTATCTCTCGCTCTCTCTCTATCTCTCTCTATCTTTC